>JAULCE010133093.1:0-12136 GCA_032359355.1 Macoma nasuta | reverse complement strand
GGCGGCGTCAGATCTGGGACTGCACTATTTTCAATGGCGCATTTAGGCGACTTCGGCGGTGAAAGAGTTAAAGCAAACACAGACGAAAGGCTGACAACGATTTCAGACGCCGATAATATGATAGGCTTAATACTTTACTCCATCCACATAAGCGTCTTTGAGAGCCTCTGCACTAGGCGAATAATGAATTATTATTTTAGATATGTGTTTTACGAGCAAATGCTCATTTCATTTCCTACAATGTGTTCAAAACAATTCAATAGTAGCATTTTCCTTTAGCCTAGATATCCATGTTTTTCATAGATTTTTTCCTTGTGCATATGTCTAAAAGTAGCATACATGTATAGAGTCAATCGTTCAGTTCAAGTCAAATTGTAGAAAACGAGGAAAGGTGTTCCAATTAGCTAGATCTCTTCATGAAATAAATAAATTATAACTACCTTCGTTTCGATAATTTTCCTTCACGGATTCGTCATAGGTTATTTACCCACACGGCGTATACATGTAAATGAGCTTATTTATTCTGGTAAGAGAGAGGGGAGAGAGAGCTATTCCTACAAATGTAACAAGTCAGCACCTTCTGTTTGCTGAATACACCTTTTACCTCATAAAATGCCTTTTTATACATAAGATTACATTTGAAAATGTGAGAAATAGAGAATTTACTCATAATGAGAAAATACTCCATTTCCCACATGTTTTCAAATCCATTCAAAATTGGAAGTTTCTTTCAATTTGAAATTTCCATCTTTGTCATTTGCTTTCACTTTGGATGATTCTAAAGATATCATGTTAGGGAAACGGTTCAGTGAAACACTGTCACATTGAGATAAATTACCCCATCGTTACAATCTGTCTCCAAAACAAACAAAACGTTTTGAAATATATATAAACTAAAGGAGCCTCGTGTAATAACGTAACCCTCATGCGCGGATCCAGAATTTTTTCTCAGGGGGGGGGGGGGGGGTTCCAACCATTTTGATTTTTCTGACGGTGGGGAGCACCTCAGATTTGATCATGAAAAGTAGATCTGTATGATATGGATGCAAATAGCCTTGAAAGTATAATATTTGCCCCTTAGTGCCACTAACGATGGAAGTAAACAAACGTCGATTAAAAATCGACGTTTGTTTACATCCATCGATAGTGTCACTAAGGGGCAAAAATCCTTTGTCTATAACAATTTGAAATTTGTTTCAGCATTTATTTTTTTTTGATTTTCCATGGGGGGTTTGAACCCCCTGCACCCCACCCCCTCTGGATCCGCGCATGACCCTTATCGCGACGACATAATGTCATCACATATCGTCTGATGAAACTGTCGTCTTCTGTGCCTTTGCTGAACAGCAGAACTCAAAATAAACCTCAGATCCTCGCAACAATGGCCATGATAAATCTTCAGGTCGCTGACTACCTTCTGCCATTTTTTCCATGACCAACAGGTCGAAACTAATCCTAAACCAATGGTTTGTCACGTACTCATTTTATGGATATCGTGCCACAGCACGCCTCCAGTATAAAGGTCAATTGCATGTACATGTATCTTGTGCAAACAAAAGCTAGATTTAATATTTGTGAACGTTTACTAGACCTTCACATGGTAAGATAATGTTAAGCTCATCCAGTGTCGCACTAGCATAGGATCGATATAGCTGGATGTTCCGGGTGCACGAAGAACACATGAATAATCGCAATCGTAACTACTCGGCTCTTTCCGACAAGCTCGGGAAGTACGCAGAAGATAGCCGAGGAGTTCCGATTGGAATAATCGGAGACCAGACATTTAACCCTTATCCTACCACCGAAAACCAGTCCGCTGATTCTCGTCTACTGGAATACATTACTTTCTCTTCAATTCGTTGAAACTATGGTGAAACTGTTGCCCGTGTGTTAAACAGCATGGATCCGGATCAGACGCCGATTTACTCGGCGTCTGTTCCGGGTTCAAGCTGGATCACGACATCACTATGGTCGCGATCACATGTACATGACCCATATATACCATTATACTATACATATAATTATATGGTATAATGGTATATATGGGTCATGTACCTGTGGTCGCGATCAGCGTGGTAAGGGGTTTAGCCTGGTCTCCGGTCATCAATACTCGGAAACCAGCCCCACTAGTTTACATTCGAACGCGGTGTCTTTTATACACTTCCTTGTCGATTAATATGCCGCTTATCTCTGTAGAAGTCTCTGGCAAAATTGCAGTCACTTTTAATCTTTTACACACAGTGAACATCTTCGCCTGAGAAATTTAAGACTTCGATATAAGCTGTTTGCATTAAACATTCGACCACGGAGGGTAATAAACACTTCCTTGTCGAGCCATATAAAATTACCTCTTATCTCTTCGTCAAGTGCGCACCGTCACAAGGGTCTTTCCACTTCATCTTCATTGGCGAAGACTTGATCAGGTTTTGCTATCATAAAGATTTATTCTCTTCCGTTGGCACATATGGGGCCTATAATTTTAGTCATAAAGGTAAAACACGCCCACCTTATGCGGGCTTTATATCAAATGATCCAAATTATACTTAAGTAAATAACCCACCATGGAATTATAGATTCCTATTTCCTTTTAATCTAATAAAGAATTTCTTCTAAATAAATATTATACTCTATTATATCCTCCCCTTCACCCTGGATATTCCTACTTTTTTATACATATTTCAAATCAGTATAGACGAAGGGGACACATTTGGTACAAACTGTCCCCCTTCATGGAGTTTTGGGTGATTTAGTGGACTCGGAATAACCCTAATCGGGACGTTTCGGCCCTGACTCAATGCACACCGGCGCCTGATCCGGATCCAAGCTGTTTGACACACAGACAACAGTTTTAACCAAATTTCAAAAGAATTGTATCAGGTTAACCGTTAGCCTGCTGTTCGCGGCTACGATGATAATTCAAACAGTTTGGATCCAAGCTATTTGACACTCAGACAAAAAGTTCAGTAAATTTATAAACAATTAGACCATGTTGAAAAATTAAATCAGACGATAATTTGAGCAGACGATATTTTCGTAGCAGGCTAAGGGTTAAAACATCAATCAGACAATAATTCAGAGGACTCAAAAGAAACGTGGTGGCGGTTGGTCAGGGTCTTTACTTGTTCACTTCCAAAGGAATTGTCGCCGAACGTTTTATATAGTTATGTAGTTATGTAGTAGCGAGTTTTGCAATTTAAAAACGAAGGAGTTAAAAATGTTTAACTTAGTCTTAGAGGAAGTACGTATTTCGGTGACAAAATTGAAACTGGTATATCATAACCTATATCATGCTAATCTCGTACATAGCAATATTTTCAAACAGCTTGGCTACGGTCCAGAAGTTGAGTATCTAGCCGTATGACCTGGATTCTATTTATTGACACTTGGACAAAAGTTTTATCAATTTTAATCTACCAAGGTTTAAACGCATCACGTCGCTTTATTTTCGAAAAACACGTATGTGCCATTTTTCAAAAATGGCACATACGTGGTTTTCGAGAATAATCATCGTTGAATTTCACCGAAAAACACGTAACTGCCATATTGACCATATGCATTTAGGTGATTTTTAAAAAAATCGGGTTTTGTCTCGTCTTCAAACCACGTATATGCCATTGTTAATCCATAGCCTGCTATTCACGACTATGGTGATTATACAAACAGCTTGGAGCCAGATCAGACGCCGAGTAACTCGGCGTCTGAGCTGGCTCCAAACTGTTTGACACTCAGACAATAGGTTAACCAAATTCGAATAAAATAGGATGAACTGTACAAAACGAAGCAGACGATATTTTGAGCAGACGACATTTTTTGTAGCAGGCCAAGGGTTGAAAATAAATAAACCGACGATAACCCGACAACGATTTCAGACGCCATAGTATGATAGGGTAGAGACTTGCACTTGATACTTTACTCCACAGAAGCGCCTTTGAGAGCCTCTGCACCACGTGAATAGTGGATTATTTTTTAGATATGAGTTTCACGAGCAAATGCTCATTTCATTTCCTACACTGTGTTCAAATTCAAAACAATTCAGAAGTAGCTTTTTCCTTTAGCCTGGATATTCATGCTTTTCACAGATTATTTCCTTGTGGATGTGTCTAAAATAGCATATGTGGTCAGTGGTTAAGTTCAGAACTCGTAGTTTCAAGCCACAGTGTAGAACAGTCACTGAATGTGATAGAAACCCCTGTAGCACCACTTTGATATTAAACAAAAACCTTGACACATGAAAACAAGGCTTTGTTTATAGGTACTTGACACAAGCACACAAATAACACATAAGTTCAAGGGGACATAACTCTGCAACTTATAGTGTAACATGCACCAAACAAATGTTTTGCACATCTGCTATTCGTGTTGATTATGTATACCAAGTATCGTAGCAATCCGTTAAAAACTGAAGGAGGAGTTCGCGACACAATCTACCTATATTACATGACACTTGCGCACAAATAAGGCCTTAAGTTCAAGGGGAGATAACTCTGCAACATTTGCGTATATGCATCAAAAATACTGTTCGTGTTGATGATGTATACCAAGTATCATTGCAATCCGTCAAAAACTGAAGGAGGAGTTTGCGACACAAACTACCAATGGTCTTTTAAGGACCGACCGACCGCCCGACCAGCCAACCGACCGACCGACAGGCTGATGTCAGTATACCCCTGAAGAAATGTTTTAAAGGAGTATAAATATCAGTCATAACTGACCTTCAAACCCGAGGAAGGGTATTCCAATTAGTTCGATCTCCTGATGCAATAAATAGATTATAACTACTTTCTGTTACGACAATTTTCTTTCACGGAGTCGCCATTAGTTATTTACCTACACGGTGTATAAATGTAAACGAGCTTAAATGATATGGTATTTCTAAAATGAGAGAGAGAGAGAGAGAGAGGGAGAGCTATTCATAACAAACTTGCACCTTCTTTTCTATATTTTAATGATGTTTATTTAAATAACCCTTTACCTCATATAAACGCATTGTCTGTAGTAGATGGCCTTTGAAAATGATAAGAGAAAATGAGCATTTGCTCATAATGAGAAAGTGCTCCATTTCCAAAAATATTTCAAATCCATTCAAAATTGGAATTTTCATTTCAATTTGAAATTCTCATCTTCGTCATTTGCTTTCATTTTGGATGAGTCTAAAAGAGCATTATAGGGAAAGGTTAAGTGGATCACTATCAGATTGAGATAAATAGCTCCATGGATACAACAAACAAAACGTTACTGATAGTGCCTCGTGTGTCATTCTTTATCACACAGATATTGACCTGTCACCAAAATGTCGTCCTCTTGATGTTAACCTCGGCTACTTTGCTTTAGAATTGATCAGGCATTGATGGTCAAACAGTAGGGACATTGATCACATTCCGAGTAGCTCGGTCTGATCCGAACCCTAACTGTTTGAAGATGTTACGTTGGTTGCGATTGGCAAGATATGGGTTAAGAAACAAATATATATCATTTGGAAGACTATAACGTAAAAGAACGTAATTGTAGTAACCTTTGCAAACAGCTTGGGGCTTGATCAGACGCCGAGTTACTCGGCGTCTGATAAAGCTCCAAGCTGTTTGACACTCAGATTGTACTTATTCTACCAACGAAAGTTTAATAAGATATATATAAAAACGAGCAGACGACAAATATTGCAGACGAAAATATTGCAGATGATAACTGCCAGGCTTTCAAAGAATATAGATATATATCGGTAAGATATTTATAAAGAAAAAAAAACATATATATTAATGTGACATGTGTATTTACATCAAATATATTTATACATAATATAATGAATAAGTCACCAGTATGATTCGTTTGTATATTATTCACACATGTATTCCACATTGTGAAAAACCTCATCATAATCGAGGGAGTTAGTTTTTTAGGGAGCGGTCTCTACAGATACAGTCTACTCTCCATTAAGCGGCCATTCGGCAATGAGGCATTTGAGGTTTCTCAGACAAGCGGTCTCTTAACCCGTTCACTGCCTTACCCCGAGTTTAGTCATGTACGCAAACAGCTTTGATCCGAATGAGACGCCGAGTTACTCGGCGTCTCATTCGGATTAAAGCTGTTTGACATTCAACTGTTTTACCAAAGATCGAGGGAGTGGGTTAAGTCTAAACCGGAAGTAGAGCAAATATTGCGCATGTGCACTACCTGCCTGTCAGTGAAGGGGTTATACCTTGTTCGATTCTCTTGGAATTTGCTTCAAATGTTGCCGGAGTGTAAGTAGCTAAGCAGTGTAACAGCTCGGGCCAGAATCAGACGCCGATTAACTCGGCATCTGATCCGGGTCCAAGCAGGTTGACGATATCACGATGGCCGCTATCGGCAGGATAAAGGTAAACTATACAAAAACCGTTGTGTAAAATGTTTTTACTTTAGTCTGTTTTTTTGCACACATGAAATGTAAGTTTAAAACAGGCTAGTTCCAAAATTAGGCTTACGTGTTCTCGAGACTCAAGAATGACTCACAGCTAATATCAGAATGGTAGAAGCTGGGAGTCATTCTTGAGTCTCGAGCCTGAGAAAGGTTTGGTGGATACATTGTGAGGTTTGCGGTATATGTGGCCTAGTCTCGACCAAACTGTTCGCAAAGATCACCAAGAGGCTGCACACTCCTCCACTTGTGTGTGGAGAGTTATAACGCCTGGTTTTACTCTGCCTGTTGGGCTTGCAGGTTATTGAATGACAGTTCAAATAACAGCTTCTGGCATTAATTACTACAAGTTATTAGTTTAATTTCTATCTTCCCGGGATACTGCACATAATCGTTTAAGTGGAAACTTTTCTGCAGGCACGTTCAAATACATTAGCGAAAACGGTGCCAGTCGTTACTACTCGGTTGTTTCCGGAGAGCTCTGAAAAGGCTCGATTTCGCAGAATAGAACCGAACTTTTCTGATCGGACGAGTGCATTATTTAAAAAATTTGCAGGTACAACGAATAACTGATTGTCAACAAACATGTTTTAAATTACCACTCGAGATACTTTTTGGAAGCCATGTTTGCCTTTCTGCATTCATTAGTCGCGAGATTTATTGAAACTTATTGTGCTGCTTAAATTGTCATCTGCTCAAATATAGTAACATTTTACGCCAAAAACTATTCCAACGGGAAAGAATGTTGTGACACATTATGAAAATATAGGCAAAAGAAAAAAGACAGTTTTTGAATTGTATTGAACTCATTGTTGAAACTTGAGTATTTGCTCGTTACCATGTTTTCAATAGTCATCAGTTTCAGAGGCGCTTAATAGCGCTACTGTGGAGGAAAGAAACACTCTTCTTATGGAATTGTTTGAAGATTTACAAAACAGCTCGAATCCTTATCGGACGCCTAGCTGTACATTGTATGGCGTCTGAACTGGATTCAAGTTATCTATAATTTCGTTTTGGGTTGCGATTACGGCAGAATAAGGGATTGTCATTTTGCCTGCTTATGAATGTTTTTTTTATACTGGATCGGGTGTAAATTGCGGTTTGCGTTCAATAATACATCATCAGGTATGATACTGTCTGGTTCGTCTTCATTTGCATAGTGACAGTAAACAATACTGTCATTAACCCATTATGGCGCCAAATTAAAAATGGCGGCTGTGACTAGTTTCAGATAAAATATTTTGGCGTAATAAATCACAGAGATGATTAAATGTTTTATGTATATACCGGAACTGTTTACACGGGGCTAACATTTGCTGCAAAATAGTGAAGCCCAAGATCAGACGCCGCCTTACAAGGCGGCGTCTGATCTGGGACTGCACTATTTTCAACGGCGTATTCATGCGACTACAGCGGTGAACAATGGTTCGTCGTCAAACGCATAATGACAGTTCGATATCACCGGAGAATAATCATTTTGCCTTACAGTAACTACCATAATGTACACAAATAACACGGCATTTGTGACGTTTCTGAGTGAACTGCAACTGTCACACATTTCATTTATCTTGTTTTCTATATCAATCACTCAATGTTTAATGTAAGCATGTGCAATTTCTTCTGCAAACGTGTATCTTCACATCTTTGAAACAAGATACCGATTCATCAATTATCTTACGAAATATAAGCTTTAAAAATCAAAATGCATGTTGTTCTATGTAGAACAGCTTTATAAACATCTTTATCAGTAATTACTGAGACGGTACACTATGGAAGCCCTGAAGGGACATCTGACGTATTACTTCTTACTCCACCACTTTAACTTCCAAGCTCATATACTGCACCCCTTCTAACCTCATCACCTATTACGTTATTAGGTCACTTCTTCTTACTTCTAAATTCTTAATTCAATACTTCTGACTCCCCTAACACTTCGTGGGACAATCATCCAGAGGTAACACGCTTGATTGTCTATCCAGAGGTCTTGGAAACTTTTCAGTGTCCCCTTCCCAACTATGATGCCTTGGTTTTGCCCAGGAAGTGGCTAAGAACGGCCTTACGTGCATCGGTGCTTTACATCGGGCACGAACAAGTGCGAAGAATGGTATCTTCTATAAATATAAAACAAACAAAACGACAAAACAAATTATATTTCCAAGTTCTTATTTCAATACTTCTTACTTAAATGCTCATAGTAAGAAGTAATGAATAAAGAAGTCAAAAGAAAGACGTAATGAAGTTAGACCCCGGAACAAAGAACTCCCGTCATGGCTTTCATAGTTCACAGATTCCTGCAGAATCTTTTTGCCATTACATTTTGAGCACGGCAGTAAATCGTCGAATATGGCATGCCCGGCAGACATGGGGGTTTATTAAAGGTAAACAAAGCTTACATGATCAGGTGTTTCCGCCCGATATTGGTACTGTTTTGTCAGTAAACATTGCTTTGTCGGTTACTTGGAAAATAAGCAAGGAACCAAACTACAAAGACCTCGTGCGACCTTTAAAGCTTATCAATTAAATGTTAAATATACTATTAGAGGTTGTTTTCCTTAACTCATTTAACAGCACCTTTAAAAATGTCGACCGCAGCTTATTTGAAGTCGAATAGTCGAATGAAAAGGTTTGAGGTCACATTTTCATGAAAACCGTGAAGCTCTAGATCAGACGCCGCCTGAGATCGCACTCAATATCAAAATTTTAATCTCAGATATTCACCTTAATTTTATTGCCACTGCACTGAAATTTGACTTATCACTGGCAGTTTTAAGTGCAGTGGCAACACAATTGAATCAGAAAACCAATGTTGAAATTTTGAGTTTAAGGACGATCTCGACTTGAGACGTTTGAAGAAATCTAGACCTGGTCTAAAGCTGCATAGTTGGTTGTGGTGCCTTTTTAAGACATTGGCGATAAAAGATTTAAAAGTCGGAAAATAGCATCAACATTTACTTGGTGCTTAAAGATTAACATGTTTTGCTAGCAATTCCTTCGAATTTAATCACTTTGAAGAAAGATAAGAACTTCCAATATTGTCTATAACCTGTTGGTGTTTTTTCGTGTCTAACGCTATAGAATCATAGCTCGCATTCTTTAATAGGCTGAGCTTGCCGGCAATGCTATTTTTATTTCACGGATTAAGTACAGCATCCCGTAAACCAGGAACCAAAAGTAATAACGTGTAGTAATTAATGCCAGAAGCCATTACTTTAGCTGTCAGTCAATCAACTTCAAAAGCCTATAGGCAGTGAAAAAACAGCGACTTTGGTAATTTACTTTAATGAAGATAGCACATTTGCTAACTAAGTCATACCACACAAGCGTAAGATTTTTTACAGCAATGCTTCACAATCGATCATCTTTAACTATTTTCTCCACAAGCTATTTTTAGACATATCCACAAGAAACTAACCTGATGAAAAATATGAAAATCTGGGCAAAAGCAAAATGCCATTTGTGAACATTATTTGAATCAATGCAGGAAATTGAGCACCTGCTCATCACGAGCAAATGCTCCTTTTCCTACAATGTTTTCAACAGCCACCAATTACAGTGGCGCTAAAAGACGCTCCCTTGAAGGAAAGGGTTAAATTAACCGTTTACTCCATATGTTCAGATATTCACGCTTTTTGCTAACAGTGTAGACCGAGATTAGACAGCTTTTAAAGGGTCTGTTCGGCCAGTCTTGCCTGTTGTTAAGAAAAATAGTTGCTCTATCTATATGTTTATTTTAATAAAATAGTTGGTTATTTTTCCAAGGGGTTTGTGTCTTAACATAGATATTCATGAAGCAAAATATTAATTTACTTATATGTGTATATGCATATAGAGCCATGCCATGAGATAACCATAGAAAACGCATCCCTAACTGTGTAGACCCAGACCAGTCATAACATTTATACACCACGTATTACTGAAGGAAAAGGTTTAGCAAATTACTTTGAAATAAAATAAAATCCAGAAATAAAACTACAACACAGTTCTCTCAGATCAGAGAAACAAAATGGCGAATATTCCGATTCTTGATATTACCTCTCTTTGACTTAAAATAAGAACACACTTTGTATCAGTATTGTGACATACCCGAAAGCGATACTTTCATGTTTTCAAGCATTATGTTTAGCTATTGTAAACAGCTTTATAACTTATAATTTTAGACTCAATACTTTAACCCCTTCACTGGCAGGAAGGTTTTGCACGTGCGCAAATATTTTGTCTACTTCCGTTTTAGCCATTACATACTCCCTCGACCTTTGGTAAAACCTTCAGTCGAGTGTCAAATAGCTTGGATCCGAATGAGACGCCGAGTTTCTTGGCGTCTCATTCAGATCCAAGCTGTTTGCGTATGTAACTCAACTCGGGGTTAGGGCAGTGAACAGGTTAAGGGGTCGGAAGATATAAAGCGTTGAACCTTCGCTTTGGAAATTCACGTTCAATTAGCTTGCTAAGCTTTTTTCCTTCAGTATATATGGGTAGTGAGCTCATTGTTATCGAACGTAGTAAGTGACAAACAGTGAAAAGCTTAACCAGACACAATCTCGGGAAATGAAGTGGCTGGTATTGATCTACACTATTCGTTGTGTTATTTTGGGTTTTTTCTTTGGAATAAATTATACAAAGCTATTTATTCAGAAACCTTAAAATAAACCATTTCTATTTTTTCAGCTTTTCAGACCTAGGTTCTTGTAGGCCTTATTAGAAGCCGATTTTAGGCCAGTTTTCTGCAGCGTTACATGTTCAATATACATGAGTGTACACACAAGGGTATTAAGACTAAACGTGAATACGTTTTGGCTCTTTGATCTTTCCAAGTGGCTGAGATATTAAGGAATAACGTGTGTGCCTTCTTGGTAACCTAATCATGTTTAATGTGTAAATGTATTTGGGTCAAACATTAAATCTTTGTAAGGAGTCAGATCTTTTAATTGCTAATGGTCGGATTGAAGCCGGCCTATGTATCGTTCAGTCAGTGTATTAAAACAGGGCAGTTTTCGTTAAGAGTTAGTTATACTAAACAAGCTGGATGTTTTAAAAGTTGATATCTCATTTATGTATAATGGAGCCAATTGAGTTTTCATATCATGGTCCGATTATACTCTCTTTAAATCAGAATATTGACTTGAATATGAATAACAATAGTAAATAATATGATGAGGTAGTATGGGACTGATCGTAGAAACAGATGCTTTATTATTTCATACATAGTAAAGTTGACATATTTGATGATACTGCACCAAAGAGCACTGGAAATCATTATGATTTAATGATATATGTCGAGTGGCAAAACCAATATTTTAGGCAAAACGGGTGTTACAGTCAAATAAAACAGATAAAAATACATTTTTTTTTTTAAAATGTAGAAGACGGTTTGCTAAAGTTAAGAAAAAGATTAGATTTATAGGGGTTTTAAATACAGAAATTAATCAACTGTCGAATTTGAGTAAGAAATAACCTATATAGTTTGGCAATACATTATTAATACAATTTATTTGTACAAATAAAGACTGATGTATAATTTGAACGCGAATGATTTTGTAGACCATTTTTCAAAAATGGCAACTGTTTTTCAAGAGTGACATCCCAGATGCGAAAATATCAGTTGAATAACTTGATAGACCTGTAAGTGTTGAAGACATAAATAAAACTAGAAGATATGTCCATAGAACTAAGATGCCCCCACTTCCGCTTGGTCAAAATGCCATATTTCCACACAAAATAAAGGGTCCGTAACTCCAAAATGACTCA
>JAULCE010132982.1:0-12140 GCA_032359355.1 Macoma nasuta | reverse complement strand
GAGACGCATAATTGCGTATCTATTGTGGCTGACATTTGAAAAAATTATGAGAACTAGAGCATTTGCTCCTCAGGAGCAAATGCTCTATTGCCCATAATCTTTTCAAAACCCTTGACATTAAGTAATACTTTGTTTTTGAGATTATGATAAATAAGATAAAACTAGAACAATGACGTCAAAATCTAAATATAGTATAGGGGAGAATGAGTTAAGGTTCAAACTATTGCCTTTTGCTCCAGCACAGACACATTCAGTGGGAAGAGCGCCCATTCTTGAATATCTAATGCCTTAGACATTGGTTACTTATAACCTACACAACAATAGTAACAAGTTACGCAGTCGGAGATCTGACTCTAAAATATTTGATACACATAGTAACATAAACTGTATTAATATTTGCTCTACGTTAGCATTGTAACGGTAAACAATAGATAGCGTCCCTCCCGCTGAACATCTTGCTTTACACAAAACATGTAAAGTCACAATGTTGTTTTGTTACCTGATATTCGGTACCGTTGACCAGACACACGTCACATTCGTCAGTAGTGACGCAATTTCCGGAGTCGTCAAGGTACAAGCCATCCTCACAGACGCATCCCTCCGAGGGTTCTAGACACGCTGATTGGTTGAATTCGTACCTCTCTTCGCACGTTCGCTGGCACAGACTGGTGTTGGACCAAATTTGGTTCGTAAGACACGCTATAAAAATAAGAGGCAAGCATTAACCATTATCATGCTGTTATAATTGTCGGCTGCTGAAATTATCGTATGATTGCTTTGTTTACCTTGTAAGTTCGTTTCAAATTTGGAAATGAACTATTTTCAGAATGCTATACAGCTTTGATCCGAATCAGACGCATGTGACCTGGATCCACGCAATTTGGAAATATTATTATGGTCGCCACTAGCATAAAAAGGGCTAATTCATGGACAGCTGTAGAGAAAACAGTAAAGGCGGGATCAGTATTTCTGCAAAGTGCACATCAGCAGAAAACGGAATGTGACATGTTATTAATACATGTAAAACATAGAGGATATGGCATGAGTGGTCATTCAATATGAAAATTATTTAACGAGTTTTCTAGAATTAATAAAACGAGTTTGGCGAGTTTTTATCAATATTAGTAATCGAGTTTAATAAATTTTGTACTGAATGATCACGAATGTTATATTCTATTTATGATTATAAAACCCAATACGGCGATTATTAGCGCTAAATACATATGACGCTGCTATATAGTGCGATCATTTTAACGCTTTGCATAATGACGTCGCGTAAATTATTGTTACACTAGTTATATACCGAAAATTGTTTCACGCTGCTATATCTGGTTAACGACGTCATTTATGATATAAAAGCCAATCTATCAAAATTACATGGTACATATTTTCATTGAAAGAATAAGAGGGGACGTCCTTTGTTTCTTTATTCGAACTAACACGACAATCTTCCAAATATTAATCGGTCTAAGTGATGTAATCCTTTTTTGCCGGAGGATGATATAAGGTGTCTCTTTACCACTAATAAAGCTGAATTTGTAAACGAAGCGCATGATCTTTTACGGAATGTGTTTGTTTACAGTACAACGGTAGTTACCGGGTATATATATGTTTGTAGTAGCGAGTAGTGTAATAACTATATTTTATGTTTTGTATAACGATGTTTTAAATTAACTATATAACAAAATAGCAAATTTGATGCAATATGCACTATTTAGGCCTACATGCAAAGAGCGAAGAAACAAAAACATGAACAAAGAAGGCCAGTTTTTCATATTCAACACCATTATATTTTATGCCCAATCGGTATATCGCAATATCCGTTATCGTTATAACCGGATTTTACTGTACTTACGACATTCTCCGGCAAAGCAGTCCTGGTATTCCGGCGAGTTATCAGGACAGTCGGATGCGGACAAGAGAATGTCAAAACTTCTGGATCTGACTCCCATACCACAAGAAGCTGAGCACGGGGTCCATTCCGACCAATCATCGACAACACAACTCACTGAAGATAAATATATTTATTTTGTCCGTGTACTAAACAAGATGCAAGTCTCAATTGACATCAAACGAATCTTGCGACTTTTGTGGGAACATACCACAAATGTTTGGGAACACTTGATTCTCAAGTCTTTCGGAAAGAACACTGAAAACTGTAAGCTGTTAGTACTAACATGCACAGTTTGTCTTCAACGACATTGAAATTAAATATAAACTCACCTTCTCACACTAGATGCATTCCTCGTGAATGTCCATTGCTTTTTATTGCATTTTAAATTAAAATGAACAGCATCATATTTATACAATAATGTTGTATAAATGAGATTAAATAAGAAATGAAATGACTTACTATTGCAGTTGCCATAGTTACATGGCTGGACATCGATAAGTTGTTCGTTACACACTGCTGCGTCATCGGGATTAACGTACGATCTGGTTCTGGACTGGGTGCCATTATTACATGTTTGGTCACATTCGTCCCATTGACTGTAGGGTGTAAGCTCGCAGCCTGTGACAAAACAAAGGGAACCACGCCATCATATATGACACATATCAAGTATGTTACACCTCAGTATGCGGACCGAATAATCATCTGCCAAAATTGTGTTTTGCAGCAATTTTCAACAGCAATTCATAAATAAAATCAGTGTCAAAAAATGAAATGTCAAGTTACTCTGCGACACAAATGCACTTAATTTGTCCGTTCGCAATTTAAGCTGGTAATATGCATAACATTAAACACCACCTGTCTTGAAAATACCAATAACTATGTTTTAGTGAACGTATAATACACGATTGAATGCAGGTAATTATGAACTAAGCAATGTACGCATGAGAGCAACATGCTACCTACATGGCACAACAGAGCATGGTTCGTCCTCTACATTGTCTCCTGGACAGGCCAGACCACCACACTTGGGTAGCGGGTCGCTGCAGGTTCGAGTCCTGGTTCGGCTTCCTCCATTACAGGAGCTGCTACACTGCGACCACTGGGCCCAGTCCGCCCAACTGCCATCAACTGTAATACCGTGAAATACTGGTTGAGTACATATGTATGTAGCACGTTTTACTTCATATATATACTGTAATATGCATATTTTTATAAATAAAATATAAAAAGTAAGAAAACACAAGAATTTTAATACATTGCCCTGGTAAATTAAAAATATCGTTTCGAATGAATGAAAACATCTCTAAACAATCCGTTCATATTCGGAAATCGCAGGGTTTCTTACAAAAAGTAGAAAAAGAGCAGTCTCACATAAAACCATGTATATGTTAGATACTATCTGACATTTGGCAAATTGAACTAAAACCACGTATGTTCTATGGTTTGAAATTTGGTACACACGTGGGTTTTGAGGAAAACCGAAGATGTAATATATTCCCTGAAATAATCTCATTTCCACTCTTAAGAATAAACAGAAGCTGAAATGTCACAGGTGAGTGGTATAGACGGAAATAGTATTTGAATATAGTCGCTTTCATATCTGGCATGACGTAGGAAAACAGCACTGACGAGCATAGCGAGTTTAAAGGTTTGCTTTAACGCAACTGATTAATTATGTCACCAACGTGGTCGTTTTGCATCATCATTTCTTTGGTAAATTATAAAGTTTCTCTTCATTTACTTGATCAACCCACCCACAAATTACTAGTTTGCTGTAAACGCCGTTACTAATTGTCAAATGAATTTCACAGGTAAAATATTGTTTTTAAGAAAACACAACACCCTATACACAAAAGATTATCAGCTACCCAGCTATCAGGTCAAAAAGAACAAAAGTGACATATCTAATTTAAGTAGTGTTTGATGAATGTGAAGGTGGTTATATAAGCATTTCTTACCAACAGACAATGTGTCATTTACGCAGTAGTAACTGTTCTCAATGGTGCAGTAGCTGAAGAGAGAAATATCACACAGTTGAGAATGGTTGAGCCTTTTTTCTGTAAAACAATATATTCAGGAACGGTTTGGGAAAAATATTTTTATTTCTTCTATATAAAATACATTTTACATAGTTTTAAAGGCAGACTTTCCGAACATTGTTTATGACCAAATAATAGAATAATTCAGGTTCATTGCACTTTCCAAAAGTTGCTTTGAAACAATGTTTGTAGGCAAATTTGGAGCAATGAATATAGGAACATATCGATGACTTGGTGCAAAACTATTGTAACTCCTTCACAAATGTGAAGGAGTTACCATAGTTTTGCACCAATCCTTCGAAGTAGGAAAATATACTTCGACCTTACCATCGCTCGCAGAAATCGTCATTGATGAGGTCGCCGTAGTTATACTCTGTTCCGTTGTGGACACAGCCTGGTGGGCACGTGCCTAACATGCAGGGCTGGGTATCCACGTTGCTGCCACAGTTAATGCCGCTGATCTGCTCCCTGTAAGAGTGATACGCACGTATAACGTGGCTACACTATGATTCTACATAAAATACAAGCAACAGATATACCAGTTGTTCGACCGTGTTATCAATGTAGAAAAATGAACAACGAAGGCTTTCTAAAACCACGTATGCGACATCATTCTTTAAAAATGTCACAAACGATGTGAGCCCCAACTTCAACATCCATTAAAACCTGTCTTTGGTTAAGCTTTTAAATTGATTAAAGCATGATTCGTAAAAACCGAGTTCAAGATAACGAAATTGCACCGTATAAATTATATGATTTTAACAGCAATTGTTGATTATCGTCCAATTTACAAAAGACGGAAATGTAGTTCTAATGTTAAGTGGAAATAGCTTGAACAGTGCTTAATCGATTCCGATAATTGCGTACATAGTTCACTACTTAGTTGCTTATTTAAAACCGGAGCACATGAATCAAAGCTATATATTACCCATTAATAATCTGTATAGGCCTAGAGCGATCAGAACTCTAAATGTATAACTACGCTTGGCGAGAGCCGATATTTTGATACTTTGAAGACATCATGTGTAATCAGTTTGGATATCAGAAATCCCTCTTGAACAACATCGGCCGGAGACCGATTGTTTGTTGTAGAGAGGGAGTTGCTGTATAGAGGGAACATAAAAACTATCAAATATCAGTCAATGAAACTCCGTTTCCATATAACAAGGTTCCATGAGGTTTCTTTTCGTAGTTGTTTACCTGTATCTGTTTCTGATACCGTCGCCGCAAGTGACGTCACATTCTCCCCATGATGTCCATTCATCCCAATCACAGCCTAAATAATAAAATTGCAAGTCTCGGTTTTCTTCTAAAACCACCCAAGTGCCATTTTTCAAAAAATGGCATATATATGGTTTTAGACAAAAGCCGAATATTTCTTAAAACAAAAGGAAAAGAAATCCTTGTTAACCTTGACATCCATGGATCACGGTACATAAAAAAGAAAGTTTTAAGTTCAAGAAACTGTATTAAACATCTGTAATACAATTAGCAGAAATAGTCCTCTTACTCAGGAGAAATACAAAACACTCTGGCGATATTCGGTTACAATATATAGTCGAACCCCATTATACCGAAGTGGGATGACTATTTTCAAGACAACCAGATTCGACTGCTGTATGATGATATAAAGATTTGACAAGTTGATATGGCCGATATCACAGGAAAAGGGACACTCTGACATACAAAAAAAGCGCCGACTCAGCATTTTTTAGCGCTGTTATTCCAGCATCAAGTCACGAAATTTACCATTTGTATTCATTTAAAGATAGACTCGGATGTCCTGTTAGATTACAAACAGTGCAGACCCTGCACAACCGCTACGTCAGTGACGTGGCGGATGTTTTGGGGTTACACTGTTTGTCATATCTGAGCACCACTTTTTCGCGTGACGTGGCCTATATAATTTCATTTTAAGAATGTTACTTACATTCCGGATCTTCGGTGCATACCAGAGTGTGGTTGGTCGAACAGATACTGAAATATAGATTAATAAACACATAAAATTAAAGCATTACAAACAGTGATCAGGGGCTACACTGTTTGTCATATTTCGATATATGGGGAGATATAATCCGTCAATATAAACAAGACATATTTCTAAGTTGGAACAATCAAATCCATTTTAAAATTTAGCATTAAAAGCATTGAAAACTGCTCAGCTATGTGATGGAATTATGTTACATGTTAAAAAGCCAAAACATAACGTTTATACTCAATTTTATACATGTATTTTAAAGCAATTTATAAATATTTATTTTGTGAAAAGATTTGTTTCAAAGTATGAGTTTGGATATTCAACGTGTTATCGATTAAATAGAAATTATGAAAAGTCACGGGCGCCAGTATAAATATAAGATATATTCGATGGTATGTTAAGTCCATTTATAACCCTCATTTACCATGTTTTGCAAGCTTCATTCGTTGGATTATACGGGAAGCCTGGCCATACTGGGACACCATCTGGAGTATAGCACGGACACGTATCCTGCAATACACACGTGCCGTCCACTGACGTAACATAACCATCCGGGCATTTACATCCTGGTTCACATGCCTCCGATGGCGTACAGGAGTCAATAAGTCTGTAATCTTCGCAAGTTTGTGGACAGTCAAACGAACATTCAGACCAGACTCGGCCATTGGTGCAGTTATCTTGAAAGCATAATAGACGTTCCAATGAATATATTATGGTAGAAGGTTCATTCACCAAGTCTCATCGGAACTTAACCCCCTTTCATAACTTAAGGCTCATTGAAAGAGGTTCAAAATGTGTCCGATTTATCAAAAAAGCTGGTATTACTACGATTTGCAACTACAATTTGCAACGTTACTACAAAACGTGTTGGGAGGGTCTCAACTTAAAATGTAGTAACACGTTTTGTAGTGATTTCTACAATATGCAAGGTTACTACAAAACGGGTCGTAACAAACTTGCTTTCTTTATTTCGTAAAAAGTCTAAACTTCAGTTCAATTACAGAAGAGAAATCTACATTTAACACTGATGGCGTTAACATAGTCTATAATTGATATTCACGGCGAGCAGAATTCTCGAAAACTTACGTCATATATTTCACAACCTACCTTCAGTGCATGGTTCTCCGCAAACCTCTATGTCTAGTGGTTCACCCGCACAGTTGTCTCCTGAGCAGTCGCGTGTTCGAGTTCTACTGCCAGATTCACACGGTTCTGTGGTGGAACAGTCGGACCACTCGGACCATGAGGTCCACTCTTCAACAACTACAATAAAAAACATTCTAAAATCACACACTTGCTATTTATATACATGGTTTAATGGAAGTTAACCGACGATTTCTTATAGAACATACAAGTGCTTAACTCTTTCACCGCCGTAGACCCATAAATGCGCCGTTGAAAATAGTACCGTTCCATATCAAACGCCGCCTTAAAATGATCTGGGACTTCATTTTTGCTACAAATTGTATTCCTGTGTAAAAAGTTTCGGAAGAGACATAGTTTATTTTATCGTCCCTGTGATTAGTTTCGTTAGACAAGTCATTTTTAAATTTGACACCAAAAGGATTAAATGGATTTTCTTTCCTTTGGACGGTTAGGTATTTTTCTCCCTAACTAGGTAAGTGCCGATTTGTTAAAATGACACCTGAATGTTTTTTTAATAAAACCAACAACTTCCTTTTGAGGACTCATTAACAGTGGAAAGAGTAATATTGTTTTACTTTACAACATCGACCAATCTTCAAACATGTATGGCCAGCGTCATTGGAAAAATAACATTCCGACATTGAAAACAGTGTAGACCAGATCAGCCGCCACATCTCCGATGTAGCGTCTGATCAGGTATTACACTATTTGCATGAGTAGAAAACAACACAGTTCCTTAAAATGATTGCTTAATAATAATAAAATCCTAGACCGGAGACTGCATTTAAAGGCGTTTGTGGCAGTTACCAAATCTCGGCTATCGCGAGAGTTGCATTTCACCAGTTTACGAGCATTTCACACATGTTCGGTTTGTTTTAATAATTTTGTATACATATTTTTACTTGTTACTTGATTGATTAAATGCAATGTGAAAAATTCATATAATTAATCAAGTAACAAGAGGCTCTATATGGTTCTAAACCGTAGAAAAATATGAAATTGGTCACTAGAAAAGAGTCAATAAAATCTTAAAAATATCGGTGACCCCTCTTTTTTATTTCATATTTCAACAAATATTTGCATGGTCTTTCAAGCTCCAAAGTTTTAACAAAATCTACTACATGTATTTAGAAAAATATCACCCTTACTGCCGCAAACGCCCTTAAATTTGGTTAAACTGTTGCAGAGTGTCAAACAGATGGGATCCGGATCAGTACATGAGTTACTCGCCTTCTTATCCGGGTCCAAGCTTGTTGACGATATCCTTATAGTCGCGGTTGGCGTGGTTAAAGATGATCGCATCATTTTCGATTATTACACTTAAGAAAATATTAAACTTATGAGATATCAATGGGAAAACTCTCCTTGGGGTTTGGCAAACAGTGTAGACTGACAAAAATTCTATTAGCATCTGATCAAGGAGTATACTGTTCATTATGGTAGAGGACAAAATACTGATATTCTGACATTTGACAAGTTGTAAACATTTATCCGGTGTCTGATGTAGGAGCTGCTCTTGGCTCACAATGTTCGCAAAAACAAGAACCGTGTTTTCCTACAGTGTTGCTAAACTATATAATAACAATATCAGTGAATATCGTGTTTAATTGTCCATGAGAAAGAAACTTGATTCTCAGTCAGACTGTTTACATAGTATATAATGCTTTGTCTCTATCCAGGAATCAAAGTACGTATTTAACACCTTAAAATATGAAAATGTGAAAACCAAACCTGGTGACCCATTTATTATGCTTTTTATGTCTGATTCTGATGATTAAAAGCTTAAACTTTATCATGTAATATAAATTCACAAATGAATAAATCCTCTATTTTTGTTAAGAACTTTTTTGTTAAGTAGTCCACTGAAAAATATATTTTCGATAATTTATAAAGGTATCTTCATTTAAAGTCTTATTTTTTATTCTTATTGACTAATTTATATATTATCAAAACATGTTTCATAGAATGTTCATCTGAATGTTATAAAACAATCAAGAACATGTGAGCGCCTTTAAGTCATGTTTTCATCACCAGGAAGTCTCCACAAAATGTTGAAAGTCGAAAGCAAAACCCATCTAAACTGGTCTTGTTCGTGAATTTTATTGTGATGAATTGACTTGTGAAAAGGGAATAAGATAGTTTTAGAGTACTATGCCTGTATATTTAGCTGTGATAAGGAACATTCCCAATTTGATGAAAACTGCTTGAATTTTCTATTTAACCCATTACTCCATGGATACACCCTTTTACACCTCCGTAGCTGGTGACTATTGAAAACATTGTAGAAAATGGAGCACTTGGCAGGATCGGTATGGAATCTACTGGAGACTAGGAACGGATTGAACCCGGAAACATATTCTAGTTATAATACACGTGGCAGGATCGGTATGGAATCTTCTGGAGACTAGGAACGGATTGAACCCGGAAACATATTCTAGTTATAATGTAATACAGTGTTTAGTTACGACCCGAAATAGGGACAATGTTGGCGTTGACGTTTGTAGAAGGTGCAAGAGACAGGAGCGTTGGAGTATGATTTTACTGGAGACTGGGAACGGCGTGAACCCGGAAACATATTCTAGTTAAACTGTGATGCAGTGTTTAGTTACAACTGGAAATAGGACTTGACCACCACCGTTGGCTCGATTGCAACTTTGTCTTGGTGTTTTTTGGACCAGATGCAAATATATATATTGTAGGGGTCACCATATTGGTCCCAAAGTGTTGCGTGTTTAAGTTGCTTTATTGCAATTTGCCCGAGTCACTATGCCACAAATAGGAATGCTGATTTAAATAATTTCCAATTAGCTCCATTTAATCCGTATAATTCAATCTGAACTGAGAGAGCGTTTTAATGTGTAGCTATATTTGACGTATGATCGGCGAAACATAGTCGTAGTATAAAGGGATTAAGTCCATATTTCGCCAAACGTAGGCCCAATAAATAGGTTTAAAGGTTTACCATTACATAATTTTGTCGCAGTTGAGTGTCTGAGAAGTAATAAAAATCGTTTAACATATTGTCTTTTGTTTTTTCCTTATAGCTTTAAGTAAATGTTCAGGATTTAAAGAGTGATTGCACGTCCAACTAGGATAGATCAGAATGCGAAACAAATAGGCAAATTGTGTTTGGGTTAACGAATTAATGGTGTACATAAATATTCACCCCTCAAACCCCGCATTCTGCCTGATCTTTATTATGTCTATCAAAGAATGGAGAGATACTCCTATCAAAAACCTCTCGGACCGGTTGATTGGTGTCATCTTTAAGCCCGGGGTTTCATATTTCTTATTATGTTCCCAAATATATGTTTGGGGTAATAGCTAAAGAAAGTAAAACTACAATATGATATCTGTTACTTGACGCCGCTTCTTTCAATATAATAAGATTCTTTTCAGGAAAAAAAGGCCCCCTTGACTATCTATTTATCTAAATCATCACAATGGCTGATAAATGTACAACAGTACCGCAGCACAAAGTACTGACTCTGGTAAGAATGAATCTGGAGGCACACCCTGATCAGAGGGCTCCTGCATGAGACCTTTGATCTACGTCTACGCTGTTTGCAAAATACGCATATATGCATGTCTAACACTAACAAGGTGAGGGAAATGTTTCAATAATAATAGCCATACAAACACATTTCATTCAGAACAATCACTACAAATCATCTTAAATACAAAACACAAATGCATGCATAAAAAACTGAAGATCCTGATCAAGCTGCTCCATCAGGAATCCTCCAGTCTTGTTCTTCACTTGTTCAAACGCTTCCATATTTGTTCATAGGATTTGCAAAACAGAATGCAAATTTTAGTTAAAATACTAGACACTATTTCTCTTCTCAAAACCCTTGTACGTGGGCCATCCAATAAACAGCGAGACTGGATTCATAATTTTTAATGTACTTCATAAATTTTATGCATAGCCCGTATATCCATCTTTTATGTATTTGAATTTTTCCAGCAAAATTAAAAGTAAATTCACGTTACTTGTTGCTTAGCATCCAAAGAATATAAGCTTGTTTTGCTTGGTCACGTTGAAGTAAACCGTTGCCATGGTTACAGTGCTCGTACAATTGTAACACTGAGAACAGAAATGAAGCATGAGTGGTTTCTCATTCATCTATCGAAGACGTAGCCACACAATGATTATTTTTCAAATTTCAAATAAAAAATGATGTAAAAAATGCCAATATTTTCAAAAACAAAATCTTCATTACTTTTTGCCCATCAATAGGCTATGAACACAATTATTTTTTTTTCAAAAGAAAACATTTACTGTTTTTGTGACACGTCCGATAATATTTCATTTTACATGAATAATTCATTAGCAGGAACAGAATGTGCATGTCTTATTTTGTATAAAAATTGACATGCTTTCGTTGCTAGACAACAGTTCTTTTCTTTGATTTTGTTCTGTGTTGCGTTGACAACCACTGTAATGCTTGTGTATGCAAATAAGTATTTCAATACCAGTAAATCATATCAATCGATACAGTTTTGCCAAACGCTTAGCAGTTCACCGCCTATAGTATGTATAAATACTAGAACTCCGACCACTCGCATCATAAATGCATTCTTAAGTTGCTTAGCAACAATGCAAGTGCATTTTTTCTTTAGTGTAGAATCAAACACTTTATAGACAAAGAGTACCTCTTTTTATATAAATGTACAGTAGATTTCACGCTGCACGTTGCTGTCTGAGTGATGTATGCATTTTGTGTGCGTTAACGGCATTAGTTGAAGGGGGTTAACTCTTGTTCATTACAAAACAGTAATATGATTCGCACCCCTAGACTATGACGCCATGCGTTAATTTCTTTAAGCGCTACAGAGTGTAAAATGCAAAACCTTATAGCTCGTTCTGTTTTAAATGGATTTCGATAAAATAATCGACAACGGTCGTAGAAAACTGTTAAGCGTTTGACAATAGTTCGTTTTATGATGAAAAATGTCACAGAAGTACAGATTATCTTTGAAAATCTGAATCAAGGTCGTTTCGGCCCAAACCAATTCAACCCATTGTCTACATGACGTCAACCGTTAAAAAGGAAAGTGAAAGTAGAATCAAAGAATGTAG
>JAULCE010132871.1:0-12140 GCA_032359355.1 Macoma nasuta | reverse complement strand
TTGGAACCTCCCTTACACTGACAATAAAATGTCGGGACTCAAGGCCCGGCTTTCACACAGCGACTCGAGTCAAGATCGTGCTCAAGCTCAAAGTTTCACTCTCAGAAATTGACCTCAATTTTACTGCTACTGCACAATAATTTTGTCTGCCAGTGAAACTCTTGCAGACAAAATTTAAGTACAATGGCATCTAAATTTATTGAAATATTCATTGTTGAAATTTTGAGCTTGAGCACGATCTCAACTCAAGTCACTTTGTGAAAGCCAGGCCAGATCTAAGAAAGATGATTCTAATGAATGGTCACAACATAACACGATTCTAATAAACAGTTGGTCAAGCAAAAAGAATTTTAGCATTTGCGATACTCCCCTTTATCATGGGTATGATTTGTAACTTAGATCTTTGACTTACACTGTATTTTGCAGTCCGGTGGCTCACCAGCCCACGTGTCTCCTGCGAGGCACTCTCTCGTGGCGTTACCAACCAGTTTATAGCCGGTATAACACTGGTACCTGGCTACATTCCCAGTGCCGGTTCCCTCACTCATATCCACAGCACCGTTGTCGGGGTGATCCAGAGAACCACAGTCACCTAGGGTTTACAAAACACCAACAACTGCAGTAACTGTTGCTCAATAAATTCACCTTTTCGGTGCAGACCTTGAGTACATCTCGATGTCTTGGTGCAAAACTAATGTAACTCCTTCACAAATGTGAAGGAGTTACAATAGTTTTGCACTAAGCAATCAAACTCTGTCCTTTAAAACAGTGTAGACCCAGATCAGAAGGTATGTAAGGTTAAACTAGAAAATGTGTCCATAGGACACAGATGCCCCCACTTATGCTTTGTCAAAAAAATGCCATATTTTCACAAAACAAAGGCCTATAACTCCGTAAATATTAATTTCGGGTGGATGAAAATACCCAGGGTCACATGTTCACACCCTGAATAATATATCCATAAAGTTTCAAGTCCGTAGTACAAACGTTTTTTGAGTTATGCGTGACACAAACTTTTCGGGACGGACGGACGGACGTGCCACTAATATCAAACAAGGGGCCATTTCCACTGTTCTAGATCAAAGGAAATGGCCCCCTTTATAACAATAGAACAAGGGGCCACGCGGAATGAGTCGAAGGATTCTTTTGTGTTAGGCTCCACCCCATGGCCCCTTGTTTTGTTTAAGTCGCCCATACTGACAGATGTACGGACAGACGGACAAAGGCAAATCTATATGCCCCCCTCCCCCTCTTTTAGTGGTGGGGGCATAAAAAACATGCTTGTTGCATGATCATTTTGCAAGATTGCAACAAGCTAAATCAAGCTCTACTGGCTTGGTTCTATTGGTCCTTTTCAAATTAAAACATGGATGTATGGGCAACAAAGAGCAGATGAAAAAGCAAAAATTCGGGGAAGATCGGAGAAGAAATGGAGTCTATTGTGTTGGAAAGTTGTAACATAAAGCAATTTTTACAATTTCAAGGACCACAATCCAGTCAAGCATGGGCGGATCAGGCTGGTTTTTAAAAGGAGTCTTACTGTTATTGATCTTACTGTATAAGTTTGGTGAAGATCAGAAAAGAAATGGGAGACACTATCATGTAAACAAGCTGAATTATAGCAATTTTGACAATTTCAAGGGCCATAATCCACTCATGCATGGGTTGATCTGGCTGGTTTTCAAAAGGAACCGAGCTGTCATAGATATCTAACTACTGTAAAAGTTTTATTTAGATACCATTAAAACTTAAGGACTATATTGCATGAACAAACAAATTGTTTACAGAGGCACAGACAGAGAAATAGATTTTATTAAAATCAAAATACTGGAACAATCATGCTATGTAACTTGAAGCCAAAACTTTATCAAAGTGACAATAAAATCGTGAGCAAAGTTGTAAGCAAATATTTTAAATAAAGTATATATAAAATTCTACAGGGTCCATATTCATAAAGCTCCTAAGGAAATTCTCATACTTATTAGAAAATTTCAAATGCATTTTTTTTCAATTTATTTTCAATCATATTTCAATGAAACGTTGCATGCTTATGAAAAACTACGTTTTTCATAAGCATGCAAAGTTTCAATGAAGTATCGTGAGTAAAAATCGAGAATTCTGCATTTGAAATTTTCATTTAAGTTTGAAAATTTCTTTAGAAGCTTTATGAATACGGCCTCGGAACTTGTCCTTTGAAATCTCTCACATCAGTTTAAAGACTTGCATTTTCCATACACATGCTTCTAAATACATGCTTCATAACACATTTTGCAAATTGACTTGAATACTTGGTTTCTTATTCTGAAAGTTGTTTTCCAAATGATATCTATCCACACACTCAAGGCAGAAGATGGCTTACCTATATGAGTACACCTTGGCTGTTTATAGTCCCAGCCCGTTTCATTACATGTCAACAGTGGCTCCCCCTGCAGGCGGTAGGCATTGTTGCAGGTGAAGGTCGCGATGTCGCCATACTTAGTCCCCGTCAACACCATGTTGCCATTACCGATCATGTCCAGCATTCCACAATCTATAAATGTTCTTACATTAAAACCCCTCTTATGCGACCACGTGAAATAGCCCAATTTGATCAACCCTAGAGACAGGCAGTAGCTTGATACAGGTCAAAAGTTTTGCAGAAGCTCCTATATAATTTATATAGGAGCTTTCTGCATTACTTTACTTTTGTTCTACATTAAGTTACTACCTATATTAAGGGAACATCCAAGCTTCAATGAGAGATGGTCATATTAGAGAGTTTAACTATAGATGAATTTTCAGTTTAACCCTTAGCCTGCTACAAAAAATGTCGCCTGTTCAAATATCAGTTCCGTTTTCAAATATCATCCCATTTTCTCCAAGTTTCGTCAACCTATGTCTCAATGTCAAACAGCTTGGGCTCAGATCAGATGCCGAGTTACTCGGCATCCGTTCTCGATCCCAGCTGTTTTATATATTTATATCATAAATGACGTCGCTAGCGTGATATAACAGTGATATAATTTTCGGTATATTGGTTTGGTTTTTGTTGGGCTTTACGTCACTTCGACAGTATTCAGTTATTTTGCGACGCCTGGCTAATTACTAGTGGAGGAAGACCCCAGAAACCCGTCCGAGTTGCACGGACGGACAACTGGGTAGAACCACTGACCTACTGCAATCCAGCAGGAAGGCTTCCTCACGTAAATATTGTCACCCCTTGCGAGGCTCGAACCCACAGCATTGAGGGACCAAGGGATTTGAAGTCGGCGACTCTAACCTCTCGGCCACGGCGGACCCAATTTTCGGTATATAACTAGTGATATAACAATCAACGTGAGGTCATTATGAATAGCGTTAAAATGGCCACACTATCATAGCAAAGTATTATGTATTTAGCGCTTATAATCCTCGCATTGTAATTTATAATATAAATAGAATATAACATTCGTGGTACTTCATTATGGAATTTAATGAACTCGTTTACAAAAATTGATAAAAACTTGCCAAGGCTCATTTTTATCAATTTTAGAAAACTTGTTTAATAAATTTCATATTGAATGAGCACTCATATAATATCCTCTATATAAATAATCACCATTCTTGTTAGTACAGGGCTATAGATGAGCAGGTGAATGATACTTTTTTCACAAATTCTTTATTTCTTCACTAAACCCTATGGAGTGACCACTTCAGGGGCGGATCTAGGATTTTTAGCTAGAGGGGGCGTGCTCTTTTCGCTAGAGGGGGCGTAGGTTATGAAACTGGTTTCTATCTGTCACCTAGGAGTAAACTGAGTAATAAACTGCAGGTGTATCGAATTACCGACTGTCATTGACAGTCAGTAATTTGATACACCTACAGTTTATTGAATCATTTAGAATTGATTAGATGAAGATCTATGCTAGATTTGAAAATTCTCCAAAATTTGAAGTTCTACACGAATTTCCAAACGGTTTCACCAAATACGTGGACAATTTTAGAGGGGGCGCGCGCCGGGTCCGCCCCCGCCTGAATCTGCCTATGCACTTGTTAGAATCATCTGTTCATGATGATTCTAACGAGTGGTCAATACATAGGGTTTGGGGAAGAAATAAAGAATTTGTCTTTTCAAATATGCATGTTATCTCGAGCCCTCTAAGTTTCATATAGAAAGATAAGTACTGACCTCTGAGACTGCATGAAGGAACATTGCCGTCCCAGGTGCCATTTTCCTGGCATGTGCGAACTCTAGCTCCTTTCAACTCGTACTCTGGACCTACACACGAGTAGGACACCGTCTGGCCAAACGTAACCCCGGATGTCATGTCGACTCTGGTATTGGGTGGGTTGGTCAATGTTCCACAAGCTAAGGTAGAGAGAAGGTAAATTAGACTTGCCAAAGGAAACAGAGAAAACTAATAAATCTTGCGCAGAAAACAGAGAAGTCAAATGAATCCTGTCAAGGAAACTATAGAAAGCAAATAAGTATTTGTCACAGAACCCATAGAAGGCAAATGAGTATTGTCACAGAACACATAGAAGGCAAATGAGTATTGTCACATAACACATAAAAGGCAAATGAGTATTGTCACATAACACATAAAAGGCAAATGAGTATTGTCACAGAACACATAGAAGGCAAATCACAGAACACATAGAAGGCAAATGAGTATTGTCACATAACACATAAAAAGCAAATGAGTCTTGCCACAGAGAAGACAAATGAGTCTGCCACAGAAAACAGAGAAGACAAATGAGTCTGCCACAGAAAACAGAGAAAGCAAATGAGTCTTGCCACAGAAAACAGAGAAAGCAAATGAGTCTTGCCAAAGAAAACAGAGAAAGCAAATGAGTCTTGCCAAAGAAAACAGAGAAAGCAAATGAGTCTTGCCACAGAAAACTGAGAAGGCAAATGAGACAAGGAAAACTAGAAAATGTGTCCATAGGACACAGATGCCCCCACTGGCGCTTTGTGAAAAATGCTGTTTTTCCACTAAATCAAGGGCCATAACTCAGTAAATATAAATTTTGAACGGATGAAAATACCCAGGTGTGCCAGTGTACACACTCAATAATACATCCATGAAGTTTAAAGTCTGTTCTACAAACGCTTTTACAGTTATGGACGACACAAACTTTTCGGGACGGACATATGGACGCCCCTACGGATGGACACTTATTGGGTATTTCTTTTGTTTAAAACTACCCAACAAGAGAAAAAGTACCCAACAAGAGACCAAACGGAATGAGTGTAATCTCCCTACAAATGGACACTTATTGGGTATTTCCATAGCCAATATGTGTCCTCTCATGCGCCCGGAATGATGGATGGACGGAATGACGGAATTCCTAACAAAGTGGGTTTTATGGACTGTTTTTGTATAACCACATCTTATGTGACTTAAATTAGCCACGTAAACTGAAAATAAATAAGCAAACATTTCCGCTAGATTTGCTGGTATAGTTTCATGTTTACTGGAAAAGCACAAGCTCACATGCCTCACTCTTTCCTTGCCCATCCTGCTCGATGGCTGCTGACTTCAGTAGTGTCCTTGTTTCTGTATGAGCTGGTAGGGGGCCTGCTGCCTCATTCGGCTAACTTTGTTATAAAGGTTTCATTGTGTCTTAAGGAATATGCCTGTGCAGCTGACAAAGAATATGTTTCACTTTTTGTTTCTGGTCCAGAACAAGCAAGTGTATGCTCTGTTTAACTTCTATTGAAATGTAAACAAACAATACTGTGGTCTGAGAAATATGTTGGCAGAACCATAACTGTGGGTGATTGTAATGTATTCTTGACAAACACTAGATCTAGTGTTAATCCACTTATGTGGGTTGGTGAGGATACACACTGTGAATAATTGTTCAATCTCTGAGATATCCTGCTATAGTTGGGTGAATGGAGATTGAAGTTGAAATCTCCAAGTACAACATCTGGAGAGTTCTCGACAGCAAGCTCCGTGATGTCTTGTACAAAAGGCATAGGGTCTGAAGTAGGAGACCTGTACAGGAGACAGATAGCCTTTGGTGACTGGCTATCTGTAGTGGTCAAATGTACCTTCTCCATATGAGGAGCATATGACATACTGACATCTGCTAGTGGCCACTTTTGACCACTGTACACTAACAGTCCATGGCAGTTGTCATCTCTGGACATTGGTAGTGCTGTCATAGTCTATCCATCCCGCTGGTAGTCCTCCATCTGATTCTGATAGATGTGTGACTCTGTCAAACACAATATATCAACAGTTCTGAGAACAGGATGTGCGAGTATATCATTGCAATGCAGTCTGGCTGATCTAGCATTGAGAAGAGCAACTGTCAATGCATCTGTATTGTTCACCAAGTTGAACGGGCTTGGAAGATGACACTGATTTCTCAACCTGGTCATTTCTCTTGTAACTGCTTTACTGGTTATGATTTTTTTCTCATCAAAGTTAGTAATGTATAGGCCAGATATGTTTCTTACCCTACTGCATGCAACATAAGCTTGTCCAGGGTTAAAGTGGTTCTGGAAGGACACTACAATATTGCTAAGAGTGGCTCCTTGTATTTTATGGATAGTAACAGCCCAGCTTAATCTCAAAGGAAACTGTGTTCTTGTAACTCTGGCTGTGCTTGAAGAGGTAGGAGAAAACGTCACTTCCATCGGGGTAATTGGCACTACTGTGTTTTCATATAATGACAGATCAAATTTTGTATTCATCCGTGCATTTCTGCCAACTTTTGCTGAATCAAATTTCACCATGACAGCACTGGGATTGTTACTTCTGGAAAACATTATGTCCACAACCGTTCCTTGAGACCCATTTACCAGACCATCTGACACATCCACATTTCGAAGAAGAACAACCCTGGCATCAACGGCTATTGTGATGTTTTTTGGAAGTCCACCTGTATATTTTTCATCATCTGACATTGAGAAGTTTTTCAAGGATGATGGCTTTCTGTCAACAGCTGAGAGAACAGTCTTTTCTCCTGGTAGACTATTCAATTTTTGCATATTATAATCATTCACTCTGTCCCTTGTAACATATACATGTGGCATGTTGTCTAATGCAGGTTCATTATCATTGACTGTTCGGGACTGCAAAATGATCAGATCTTCTTCAGTGTGTTGTCCTGTTCTGAGACGATTGAGCAATTCGGAGAAGGACTTGTCATCTGCCTGCCTCATTATTTGTCAGTTCCATAAAAAAAACTCTGCCCACAATGGCTGTGCTAATGCTGCCATAATATCATATGGCGGTTGAAATATGAATTTCTGGAACACAGGTGGAAGCTGGTACATGTCTCCAACTGCAATGATTGACATGCCACCAAAGGGTTCATAGGTTCCAAAAATTTCAGTGAGGCGATTTTGGATTTCAAGGAAGAAGTCACTACCAACCATTGAAATTTCATCAATGATTATAAACTTGAGCTCACAAAGCTTGGCCCGTAGTGTGTTTCTTTTATCATCTGATAGATGTGAATGTTTTTTGTCACACTTCTTCTTTACACTGAGAAGGAGACCTGCATGTATGGTAACGCCCTCAATGTTATATGCAGCAGTTCCAGTTGGTGCAAGTAATAATACTTTTGGACAGTCTGGGTTCTCACCCTCCCGCCGAAGCAGGAACTGTATGGTCTGGTATATTGCTGTAATAAGGTGTGACTTGCCAGTGCCAGCACCCCCAGTAACAAACAGGTGAACAGGATTTGGTTTGGGCAAGTGTGAGCATGTTGAGCTTTGTAGATATGAAGTACACCAGTTTATGATGACTTGAAGAACATTATATTGATCACTGTTCAGAGACTGTATATGTCTACAGATGTCATCATAAGGCATAACTGATGGCATGCTCTCCAATGCAAAGGCTCTTTGTTCAGATCCTGCTGGAGCTGGTAATGTGGATTGTAAATTTTGGTAATCTGTTGGATCAAGAATATCATGTTCTTCATCTACTGCTTGTTCTTCAACAGCAGCATCATAATCCTCTTGCCGTGCTTCTGGTGCAAGGTCATTCCAAGCATCTTCTGGTTCATTGCCATGAAGAAGCTGCTCATATGCTGCTTCAATGAGTGTTTCATTTTTATTAAACTCTCTCCTAACAACATCTATGGTGCCTTTCTCCTTAATGTAACTGTCCTGGAAAGTTTCATAACCACCCAACAAATCTGTCATTTCATTTCTCCAAGGAAAAAATAAAAACAGTTGTGAGTGGTAGTAAAATTCTGGTTGTTTCTCTTCAGAGAATTTGTGAAACCTCACAACAGCTTGCTTTTTCCTTTTCTGCATCACCAGAGTTGACTCTGGCAGTTCAATAGTGATCTTTGATGGCCCATCACCAGAACTATGGTCATTACTAGACTGTTGTTGTATGCAGTCTGCCAGTATATCAGGTTGAAAATCATTTGCTGTATGTTTCTTGTTTTCAGACTGATACCATGAAGCAAAGTGAGGTAGACACCAACTCTCAAGAATGCTAGGTCTGTGGCTATATTTTTCAACTATACTAGTAAAGAAGACATTTTGATCATCATCTTCTAGGTCCTGAAGGAGCTCAGGTGGTTTCAGCAGACTAACTCTTTGATGTGGTAACCCTGTTGGTATCCAGACTGTGGTGAAGTTTGATTTATACAGTGGTAGCCCCAGCGCTCTGTATGCTGCTTCTTGAGCTGTCACATTTCTGGCATTTAAGAATGCTTGTCCACAACTTTTCATCTGTTCTTTTATGCTCTGGTCACAAGACTCTTTAGCAACAGCCTGTAACATCATTCCCATTTCCCTTTCTTCTTTTGTGATGTATGCCACAACATACTGTATGCAGGCATAAGGGTCAACAACAAACTGAACGTCTAGGTTAGCTTCCCATGATAGCAGTAAAGATGGAGAATAGTTATTGATCATTATGCTCTCAGGTTCTCTTTTAAGGTGTATTTTTGGACAAGATGATGATTTTGAGAGAGCATCTTGGTACACATTTGGCGTGATGTGGCAGTTTCATACATCATGTCTTCCACATCTTCTGTCTGTTCAAGGTAGGTATGGACATCTGAAAGGATTTTCTGACACTGTTTTTTCTTGGCCTGGATCAATTCAGGCATTGTGTCATTGATACCTGGAGGTTTAGCAACTAGTGTGTTTGCTGATATTGGTCGAGGGAACCCGAATCTGCAATTTTTTCCAGTTTTCCTGCAAGAGGCTGTATGTGTGTGCCTTTGCAACTGATTTACAATACTATACAGTTCTGGATCAGTCTCAGCAGATGGTAGATTGCACTGAACATATCTGTCGACAAAGTCAGCAACTTGTTGTGGATCGTCATGGTCAGCAGATGGTGCATCTTTTATCCACAGAACTCCATGAGCATGAGGTGAACCTCTCTGCTGGAATTCTATTCTGTAAAAGAAGTGTTGGACATGACCTAGTGGCTCAGCCTTTGCCAGGAGAACTTCCTTCATAAACTGATCAAGTCTAAACTGGAAGTGCCTTGCAGCAGTGATTGGATTTGATCTGAGAATAGAGCATTTCTGTTCCCATGATAATGCGTCTATTTCTGAGCCTTTTAGAATCCGACCTTCCTGGGATAATATCTCCTGCAATGTGTCATGCCATTTCAAATCAGCTGCAGAGAGGGTGAAGAACCATGTGAATACTCCAAACTGCTTAATTGCTGCAAGAAGCTTTAACTGTACACGCTGCCAATATGGAGGTGTCCCTCTTACTGGCTGTAGGTAGCGATATGCCTGATCCTTGAAGATGAAGCTTCTAAGCTTTTCAGCATCCCTCACTATTTCAGCAGTCAGCCCTTGATTTTCATCAGCTCTGAAAGACTTTCTTAATGCAACTGACATACAATCTAGAATGTGTTGCCGTTCAGTAATTGTTTGAGCTACAAAAAGGTATTCTACATCTTTTGCAAAGCTCATTCCTGCATCTAGCAGGCGCTTCTGAAAATACTTTTTGGCAGACAACTTTGATTGCCTTTCAACTTTGAACCCAAATTTGCCTGTGGGGAAAAGTTTAGGAAAAGACATTTCTTCAAAATGTTCATCTGTAAGTATACTGATGGGAACTTTGTTTTCTCCTGGAGCAATACAGACACTTTTATCACAGTCCAGCATTGGATTGTCACTCTGTATGCATGTATCATAGTTCACTCCTCTGAGTTTTGTTAGAGGATCTTCATTTTCTCCAATTGCTTGTTCATCTGCTTCATCTATCAAGTCTGTTTCACAGTCACTAATTTCATTGTTTTGTCCACTAATGCCATCTTCACCATGTTCATTAGTAAACATGTCTGCATCAGACTGCTTGCTTTCTTCAAGCCATGAGACATTTTCCTCTACGTCCTGATACAAATGATTATGTCTCTTCAACCATTGTAAAGCATTTTTGATCTTCTCTGGCCTGATATACTGAAATTTCTCACAGTTTTTATACTGTAACTTTCTTTTCAGCCTTAATGGAATTATTCCTGCAGCACCTGGTGTTCTTGGTAGACTGGAACACACTTCATCACAGTTTACAGGAACATTCACTACTGATCCTTTGATTGCACTCTGACGTCCTTTTGGGAGTGCTACTAGTTTCATAAATGGATAACGTTTACACAATAGGCGCACTTCCAAAGATGTCAAATCAATGAGCTGTTGAGGAGGTAATGGTACTTTTAGTTTGTTCGCATCAGCCTGTGGTGGCAACTTTTGTCTGTTCAGGTATGACCTGCATGTTATACAAAGCCATTCAAAGCCCAAAGCAGATATTTTCCCACTAATGCATAATTTGTGAAGCTTTTCTGGTATCATTTTTACAGTTTGTTTTGTAACTCTAACAACACTTCTTCTGTACAGTAATCTATTACACGAAGTACATATGTATTTTGCAAAGTCTTTAATGTTTGTTTTGAAGTTTTTGATGGCATCTGCTATATTGTGTGGGTTTCTCTTCTGTCTTTTGTTTTCAGAAATCATTTTTTTTATCATGTTGCAGTTCTTCAACAGACAAAGTAGATAACTTTCTCTTTCTAGAAGCCTGTCGCCTTAACCTTGTTTCCTCTCTTACAAAATGTCTATTTTCGGAATCCATGGATTCTCGGAACTTTACTTTTCTCACTTTGTCACTGGCGTTTAGTTCTTGTTTCTTGTCAGGGTCCATTGATTCTCGGAACTTTACTTTTCTCACTTTGTCACTGGCGTTTAGTTCTTGTTTCTTGTCAGGGTCCATTGATTTCCGTTGTTTTGCTTGGCTCACTTTGTTACTGGCCTTTAGTTCTTGTTTCTTGTCAGGGTCCATTGATTTCCCTTTTTTTGCTTTTCTCACTTTGTCATTAGCCTTTAGTTCTTGTTTCTTGTCAGGGTCCATTGAATTTCTGAATTTTGCAACTCTCATCCTTTCACTGTTCTTTAAATCTTTTTTTCTGTCAGAGTCCAATTTTTTTCTATACCTTGCTTTTCTTAATTGTTCACTTTCTTTTAACGCCTTCTTTCTGCTGCAGGTTTCAGCTGATTTTATAGTTTCTTTTCTATTATTATCGCACACTTTCTGCTGTGACCTTCTCAGAGTCTGATCCTTAACGTATTCATCAATCCAACTGAAATCACTACTTTGTTGTGAGGAACCACGTTTTTTCTCATTTGGTGGAAATGGCGTAATGACTCCATTTGACAGACAATGTTTTAAATGAGTTCTTGCTGTCATTATATTGTAGGACTGTTTGGATGGGTCTTGTCCCAAAAGTACAGAAAAGGCAAATGCTATTGCCATCACACCACATAATGGCAACGACGATTGTTGTGTTACCCCAACATAACTTATGTCTGCCACTTCATGGCCATACATGAGGTGTAGTTGATTTGTCACTTCTTCTAAATGAGAGACGTTCATTAATGAATCATACACAAACAACTTGCCAGAGCTTCTGTTGTAAAATGATGTCACCCAATGTCCAGTTAAAGGGTGTATATTAATTGAGCTCTTATCTAGTGGAATGGTTTCTAGAAAGCCTGGCTGCAGCTGATTGTCCATTGATGTGCACCATTTAATTTGAGCAGGTGTGAAGAAGCCAACATGAAAGTCTCTGTCTGATGTAATGTTGGCCTTCATAAGGTTCAAGGCAGCAGTGACTACATCATCTGGTATCTCCATAGATGAGTTTCCGATCAGATGCAGGAGAGATTCTGCGCTATATGAT
>JAULCE010132760.1:0-12141 GCA_032359355.1 Macoma nasuta | reverse complement strand
TTTAAACAAAATAGATGGGGGTAACTTGAACCTCGGGGAGGTAATTTGAAATCGATTTCAAATTACCCCCGGTGGTAACTTGAACTCGATTTCAAATTAGAGTGATTTGGGGTGGTTTCGGCCGTCTAAGCAGTGATGTTTATGTTTACACCTAAAATTGCATACAGGAAGTGGTTTTCCCGATATTTTCTAAAAATATGCATCTGGTTACAGCGCTACAATACACTTACTTTCTGGGAAACCAGTCGCATCAGTACATAAGTGAACGTCGGTCGTATGGTGTCGACCGTCTCGGGTCAATTCGGACAGCATGTCGTGTCTTTTCGGCCACCTCTTTTATTTTATTCTCATTACTTCTTCTCGTTCAGTTCATCATTCTTTATAGGGTAAAACATTTAAATCCACACGAAATTGGAGAGAGAGACTTTAGCCGCGAGTTTTCACACTACATTACACACTATACAACGTCATATGCTTTGGTCATCAGTCACGTGAAAGTATGAAAAGCAGTACTCACCTAGCTGATTTCGTCTTCTAGTTGTAAAAAATATTACGGGACAACGGATATTTATCGGAAATATTTTTCAAATATGGCGGTTTGTAAACATCTCATATAATGTCATCAGAACTCGAGATCTGTTACATACGCGAGAGTTCTAGGGGTGGCCGAGTTGACCCGAAATCACTCTACCTCCCCGAGGTTCAAGTTACCCCCATCTATTAGTTTTTTTAACTAACAGGAATTTAAACTTTGCACATCATGCGTGCTTTAGAAAAGTAAATAAGCTGATAAATTTCCCTAGAAGGTAGATCTATATGAGATTTAATCTCACTAGTCTGTACTGAAACTCTAGCACAATGTTTCACATATTTCCCTATGTAGTGAATATCAAAAGTATTGTCACATATCTGAAACTTTGCTAGAAGTGCACCCCGATTAATATCTAATGGTGTAGTTGAAGGATTTAAGATCTTAACTGGTACAACATGATCTTTAAAACATGTGACTAACGCTTTGGATACCCATAACCCTTTGCTTGTCATCTTACTATATCCTAAACATTGACCCTGCATACATATCTGGATGTCTTTATGAAGCTTACCATACACAAGTGCCTCTGACTGCGGCGGTATAACAACAGACTTGCTATAAACAATTTTTGTAGTGGTCTTTACTGTATTTGCACAACTATATGATTTTCTGAAATCTAAGACCATACCATTCTCCTTCATATACTGATTACCAAGTATAAATGGGTATGATGATTGCTTATAAATGTAAACCAAAACATTATGACAATTTTTGGCTGATTCAGTATGCAGCTGAACCCTGGCTGTTCCATAAACATTTACATATCTATTATCTGCTAACAAAATTTCCTCCGTACTTGACTGAAAATCATATTTACAACTGCCAGGTAAAGATTCAAACAAGTCTTGAGCCATAATATTTATGGACTTTCCAATATCCAACATAGCAGTGATTAGAGTCTGCCCGATTTGACCATGTAAATACATAAAGTTATTCACAATGCCATAGTCTGTGTTGCGCTTGTCATCCCCATCGGAGTCAATGTTTATGCCTGAGAGTCGCGCTTCGTTCTCAGGCTGTTCCCGTTTAAAGTTGAACAACCTGTCGCCATATGTTCACCACCGCACAGCTGACATTTTGGCTTGTTGTTCCGAGCCTGCAATGTAATGCACTCTGCTGCAGAGTGTCCATACCGAGTACAAAGCTGACACTGAGTGGATGGTGATCGGGCACCCCTACCATTCCAGTTACACTTGTTTTTCATATGATTGTTACCGTAGCACTTGTAACACGTACGCGATTTGTTCACTGGCTTCTTTTGGATCCTGTCTGCTCCCATCTGGGTCATATCGTCCTAGCGCTTAGAGAGATGGTTTATTTGTTCTCGAATATTCGCTGTAGGGTCGACACTCTTCACCGCATGCACAGATTCAGCACTTTTCACCCGTCCGTATACTGTGAGGATTCTGCCTGAGTAGATGATACTGGCGAAGGAATAGAACCCTGGCGATAGCCATGCGCCTCCCCTATTTTTGCTTACTGTAAGGCCTCTCGAAAACTGGTAACTCGCCCAGCTCGCTCGAAGAAAGCCAATTGGTCTGGTAACCCCCGATGAATTTATTCATCATATCTTGGTCGGACTTCTGCAGTTTCAGCCCTTTGTCTAAGACCAGTGAATGAAATCCTTCAATTGGCTGGGACGGTCGTAGCTTTAAATTGTCAAAAACAACTGATTTCGCAATCATGAATGTGTTCCGCTTGCAATATTCTTCAAAGTCTTACTTGCGACCATGTCTGTTTGAATGATAAACATGAAAACCAGATCCGTGCCGGGCCATTTCAATGGAGGTGAAACGCTGCAACTGCACGAGGGGAGTCAGCTTCTAGATCTATATTTGACAAAGTAAGGTAGGACTCGAACTCTCTTAAGAATTTGGCAGCGTCCTCATGTGTAAAACCACTGAAAGATTGTACGGTCCTACTCTGTAATGGTTGTTGCACATATATGACTGGAATATTGCCCGTGGGCGGCATAACTGTAGGTGGCTGCATCGTTGGCATTACTGCATCAATGGCGACAGTGGGTGGGGTAATTTGAGCCGCGGAACGAGCCGGTGCAGGCGTGCTTGTAATCGGTGTATTTGTTGGATGATTGAAGGGACGACTGTCTGCATGCCTTTCGTCTAGTAATAATGAATGATTAATATCACCAATGTCATTAAGAATGGGTTGGTACTGTTCAGATTCATCGTGCGTGTGTCTCTGTCACCTGTGTCTGGATGATACAATCTAAGACTAATTGTCGATAGAAACAGCAATACTGTCGCACACAATGGGATCGTTTTGGAATTCTCCACCATATTATGGGGAACTGATGATATAATGAATAAATAAATCTTCTTTCTTCTTGAGTTTCTTTTAATTTTCTAAACATTCTAAACCATGTGCTTTCCAATTTCCTTCACTTCCTGTCAATCGGATACCTCTCTCTCTTCTTCCTTATTTCTATTACAAACCGCAACTTCTTGGACACCATGTGCCTGGGTAAGGGAAAACACTGGGTCGGACACTTACAAGAACTGTCAAACACAGTTACTTCCCTTATCCCATTTTATAGAAGGTCCAGGAAAAAACCATAGTATGGTTCATTCTCTTACTTAAACCTCCAAATACACAACATTGAATCGGCGTCGTATGACAGTCGTGTTTGGTCGTATGACCGTCAAATCTTATGAAGGTCGTGTGATTTTCGAGTTTAGTCGTATGATGGTCGTGTTTGGTCGTATGATGGCCGTCGTTGAAATTTACACAATTTAACAGCAAGGTCGAGCACGAATCAACACGATGTTTCAGCTTTTCTTAAATCGTGTTCGCAACAGCGAGTGTCATCTACACTGTTATTGGTTACACAAAAAATATTTTGGGAAAAAAACCTGACCAATAACTTTTCAAGCAAATTGTAGAGCCTGGCCACAGTAGCGAAAACACATGACAAGTCAAAATACACAATTATGGTTCCTGTCTATTAAATGCGTCGCGGCTTCCAATTGGTCGAGAAAAAATACGTTGAATCCGTAGCTTATGTTTACAAATCCAAGTTTGCTGATTGATTGATATTAGATAAAGATATAAATTAATTCAATCATTTAAAAAATTTCTTTTCGCAACGAATTTCTAAAATAAGGAAGTGGTTTTATAACGTTGTGGTAAATTATTTGTGTTGATGGTAATAAGTTACAGGTGACAAGAAAGTTAGTGAAGAATTTGGGATAACCCTGTTTGGCAGTCTGTAGCTACAAATTAAACGGGTGACTCATATATCCAAAGTCATATTTAGATACCACTTGGATGGAACTTTCAAATGAGGCGTACAAGATAAGGAGAAGTTGTTATAAACATGAACGTTATAATCGAGGTCTATGGAAAACCATTTAGTAGACACTGACAGTATAAGATGGTGACAGGAGAGAAAAAAATAGTTTATCAATTGTTAGGGATAAAGGTGTTCGTTTGCAAGAATGAGAATCACAACAGTTGCCCTCTTTTTCAATTTCATTCTACACTGTAAAGTAATTCCATGACATTGGGATAATTTGTAACTCCCTAGCATTTGCATGCATTTTTGCAGCAAATGGAAAATCTATCCCCGAGTACCTTCAATGATCCATCGACTTTCTTTTGGTAAATGAATAGGGAAAACAATTCAGTGATAAATCTGCGCCACAGCATGTTACTATGTATGTAGGGAGTTGTATATCATGTCTCGTGTTTCCGATTGTTGCTCGATCATGATGTGTTCTATTAACCCTTTCCTCCACACAAACGACTTTTAGCGCCTCTACAAATGATGGCTACCGAAAACATTGTAGAATATGGAGCATTTGCTCGTAACGATTTTCTACAATGATTTCAATACTTTTCAAAAATGTATTTTTCTTTCGCCTAGATTGTCATATTTTTCATCAGATTCTTTCCTTGTAGATTATTCTAAAACTAGCTTGTGCAGTACGGGGTTTAAGTTGAACAACAAACGTCTCGGTTCTGTATTTAAAGAAGAATCCACTGTTTACTGGCGTGGCGAGAGCGGTGCGATTACAACCTTGCTTGATACCGCCTATCTTTTAGACGCAAAAAGAGACGGTAAATTAAATATTCATCTTCGTAACGGTACCGAGTGTTAGCAGAAATCATGGCGGTACGCGCACCGAACCAGTGATCTCCCACTAAACAGAAGTCAATCACATCATTTGAAGCATGGCGCTGAAACCTACAGTACGCGCTGTCTCTTGACACTAACTTTGCTTCGTTCTTAATAGATGATTTTTTTGTGGGAAAAGAAATCAACCACTTCGCCACTTCGTCGTTTCACAGACGATGGCGATTGCATCGCCGATGCAAAACGTCGCACAGCAGTCCCAAAAGGTAACACACCTCGATCTCATGTTAGGACAGATTGCGAATTATTGCTCCTTCATCTCACGTAACACAATTGTCAAAAGTTCCAGATCTATTACCATCATTCGGCAAGCAATCAGGCAACATTTCGGATTTCAGTCATCTGGTACACATTTTTTGGACTTTGACAAAATCAAACTAGAACCAGATGCGAGATCGGAAGATTTATACCAATGTATAAATAGTGTTGTCGAGGATAACCTGTGAAGAACAAACAACAGCATCAAGCACCATGGTTTTACACCAGATTCAGATGAGGAATTGTCCCCAACATTAGAGAACATTATGGTTTAGTCGTGGTTACACATAATTAACAAAGACTTGCCTGGCCTCGTAAAACAAGACGAAACCCACACCAGCATTGGCGTTCGCGTTCTACGCACTGCCTTTCAATCTACTAAGTACAATACCACAGTTGCTCGAAAGCCAGCAATGTTCAAGCGACAGTTCCGGTTTGCCCGCTATGCAAACAATCAGTCAGATCTAAGGACCAACACTATCTCAGCGCTTGTAAATATCTAACACCAAGTGATCGCGATTAGATGTCAAAAGCACGTCAGGCTTCAAGCGTCAAAGAACCCGACAACGTGATACGTGGTGAGTTATCCGAATTGGAGTAAGAGGAACCCATACTCACCGTATAACTTCCTCCTAACTACGTGTCGCCACGAAACAGTCCACGTATATGAAAGATTTATCCTCTTAAGATCAAACTTGTAACCATGATAAAGAAATCAACAGCTACACAGATGAGAGCAACTATTGTAAAAAAAGCGACCAAAAGCCATTACAGGCAGATGGTCTAAACATCTCTAAACACCATCGGTGAAACCCACCTTAACCTTTATCGTGGTAATCTGAATCTACAGTTTGGGCCCTTGTTGTTGTAAGTATTGATGTAGATGGTTTAGCTTGTATACCTTTTATGACAATAAATTAAATTTTCATTCGACCTGCCAAGCAATATATCGAGTTCACAGACAACACAGTCACTCACTACGGCTCTTCCCGCTCGGAGTCTAGTAGCAACAAGGTTCATCGGACTCAAATCATCGTTATCAGATCAGAAACCCATCCACTGTCGTGTGGCCTTTTTTGAAGTAAAAGTTCCTAGCAACCTATAACCAGACAGTGCTTTTGCCATAAAATGTCGCATTTATCATGGCAAGAACCGTAAATGGCCTAATCCAAGCATAGTCGAGGCTATCAGTGGCACACTTGGCATTATCAATGACAATCTCTAACCTCAACATGTTCGTAAACATGAGTATTTTTGTCAAATCGATTTCACAACTAAAATGTCAAGTTCTGAGAATACTACCGAAGCTGAGTCGATCCGTCAAGTTTCACGTCTTACGACTTTCACTCAGACACCTCATACCGACTACGTTAAGTTGGACCGTGATGGTATTCTACCCTCGAACACAAATACTAAGTTTCAGACACTACTTCGAAAGTATGATGATGTTTCTGATCCAGCCTATCAGGGGTACAATGGTGCAGTTGGCCTTTAGATGCCAGTGTTAATACTATACTAGTATGTGCCCTGTTCAGCCTCCTCGAATAAAAGGGAGAGTCCCATAGAATGCACGGGACAAGCTAGTGGAGTTACAACAGTAATTGGTTGATTTAGAAAAGCTTGGTGTATTTCAAAATCCATAGGACATTGGGTTTAACGTCGAGTACCTCAACCAATTATTTCTTGTGAAAAACCTTGTTGGGGTTATAAACTCTTTACTCCGTTTGCAGACGTGGGTCGATATAGAAAACCACAGCGTCTCTTTTGCCAGATATTGTATCTACCCTGCGTACAATTGGTCGGTGGAATTAAATGATTGACCTGACAAGTGCATTTTATCAGATAACTCTCTCTAATTCGTTTATGAAATAATGTGGTATTGCTAACCCTTTCCCGCGGTACACGAGTCTATACAAGGAGTGCCATGGGTATGCCTAGGTCCAAAATTGCTCTCGAAGAATTGATGTGCCATGTACTCGGTGATTGCCTCAAAGACGGTATTTTTGCTAAGCTAGAGGACGATTTGTATTGTGTAGGTAGTACACTGGAAGAAGTGATTGAAAACTGTGAACGAGTTCTGAGTGCCCTTCAAAAATGTGGCCTTCGCTTATCAGCTACACAGACGATTTTATGTTCTTTGTTTATTAGTGTTTTATGTTGGATCTGGTCTCATGGTCTTTTATTTGCTGGTCCACCTTGCATGGCAGTATTATCGGCTTGTTCTTGTCCAAAAAATGATTCATGGTTTTCGCTCATTCATTGGGGTCATAAGTTTCTTGGTAGGGTTCTGCCGAGTTGTTCACAGATTGTGTCACCTCTTGATTATGCTGAGGCGGATCGTTCTTCCTAAGAAGTTACTGAATGAGCTGACGATCTGGAAGGCTATTATGAAAAAGCACAAACACACCTTTCTGATACCAGTTCAATAGTGATTCCAAGACCAAGTTATCATGTATGGATAGTTACTGATGGTTCAGTGTCAAAACGAGGCTTAAGCGCCACCCTTTACATGACATGGGACAATAAGCTTTCATTTGCTGGGTTCTTTAGTGCTAAACTTTGGAAGCATCAGGTAACATGGTTGCCATGTGAAATTGAGGCCTTACGCATAGCTGCAGCTGTGAAACATTTTAGTCCGTGAGTATAACACAGTCTTTGTACTGCAAACACAGAGCTACTAACATCATCATCTGGGGACCATACATCATCCAGTGTTTCGCCCCTTTAATCCCAGAACACTCTAGTATGGTGGGGCTAGTGGTGATCAGCCACTGCACGTCGGTTGCTAGCTCAAGTTCTGATTGCCTCGACGGAGCCAAATTGAAGCCTTCTCCGCAGCACTGCTCACAGCCTGTATTGCCAGCTTTCGTTCTCTTCCAAATATTCCAAGAGCTGTGAGCATCTTCAACACTGATTTGGCAGGGAAACCTCTGCATCCCACTTCCACTGGGAACAGCCAAGCACTCCATCCCTTTTGTGTGCAATCAATGTGTCCACGTTAGTTTCCGCTCAGGTACAGGCCAACGTGTGATTCTACCTTGCATTCCCATCTGAACCATCTGTGCAGACCTGGTTTCCTCTTCTCCCTTCCTGATATTTTGCTGTATCGTGGTCCTCCGTGTACGGGTGTCAGCAGTTGACCAGCTTTCACGCCTCCCTGTATTAGTGGTTACAACTATATCTTGGTGAACCAGTCTGCTCTGTGCAGCCTCTACAGCTTGGCTGACAGACCACTTCCTCCCTGTTCTCAGTTCAATGCCTGCACTGCTGATGCACTGGAGATCCTTTGAGGGTCAGAAGTAGTCTTGCTTTTGCCACCTTGAACTATTTCACTAAGGATGAAATAGGCAAATAAGGTATATAGACCAAGTCCAGTGAAACTTGGCGGTAACCCTAGCCAGCAACGCAAGTGCTTACTGATGGCTCGCTTCAACCCTTCCACTACAGTTGTGGGGAACTCATGTAGTATTAGAGGCCAAATCAGTCTTGGCAGCAGGCTATACTGGTACATCCACACCTTAAACTTCCCAGGAAGCAATATTTTTTCTATCTTTTTCAGTCCCTGGTCAACCTGTTCTTTCAGCTTGGTAACTGCTTCCTTGTCCTTGAGGCTAGCGTCAAACCACTTGCCAATACATTTGATAGGGTTGTCAACTATGCTTGGAAAAGCTTCCCCTTAGAAAGTAAGTGGGAACTTGGTAGTAACACATCCTTTTTTGATCACCAAACATCTAGACTTCTTTGGCTTGAACTTCTTCCTAACCCAATTCACTGTCTCATCAAGGGACGAGAGAATCCACCTTCACTTCATCTGAGACTGGGTTGTGACTGTGATGTCATCCATGAAGCCTCTATTTGATGGCATCCGTATTCCAGACTCCATCTGCGGTCCTCTCGTCTCCTCTTCTGCTGCCATCATCACCAGGTTCATGCCCAGAACAAACAAGATGACAGAAATCGTACAACCAGTAACAATGCCTCTTTCCACACTAATCCACTTTGTGGTAAAGTCTATGGTGGTGAACTTCAGTAGTAGGTTGTTGTAGTAACTGGATACCAGTTGCTTCACTTTATCTAGTAGATGGCAATGCTTCAGTGCATGCTGTATAAGATCATGTGGGATAGATCCGTAAACATTGGCTAAATCCAACTAGACAACTGTGACTTGTTTCTTGTTGACCTGTGCCTCTCGGATCAGTTGTGTTATTGTTGAGGTGTGTTCCAGATAACCAGAGAATCCTGGTATTCCTCCTTTTTTGTAATGAGGTGTTGATGTAGCTGTTTGTGGTTGCATAGCTTCTAAATATATTCGCTAGGACTGAGAAGAAGATTTTGCCCACAACACTCAGCAATGAAATTGTTCGGAATTGATAAATGGATTCCGAGTTCTAATTTGGAGTCAAGCACCCTTCAGCCTTCCGCCAAATCTCTGGAACTACTCCCTTCCACAAAACTCTTATCAGGTTCCAAAGTCTTCTCAGCAGTCTTGGGCAGTTCTTGTATACTTTGTATGGGATTCCACTAGGGCCTGGCGCAGATCCCGCTTTGGCCTTCTTGACAACATCATTGACTCCCTCCCATGTTGGTTCTTTCTCGTCAAATTGTGAAGATGGAGCTGGTGTCTGGCGGATTCTGGAGCACTCGCCCAGTTGTTTTATGTCGCCAAGAGTCTGAGTATGCTTCTTCAAAGAATTCCTCAGCTTCTTCTTTGCTGCTGGTTAAGTGCCCGGATCACTCTTCACTAAGTTGCTGCGAGGTAAACTTGTAGGGGTTCTTGAAGAATGCGTCACGCCTTCTCTTTTTCACCTTTCTCTACTTCCGCAGTCTTTCAGCCCTTCGTAGCTGCTGTAGTTGTTGCCGTACCAAGTCACGCAAGTTTTCCAATCCATATCGTTCATTATCATTTCTTGCGTTCTTGAATAACCTACGAAGGGATTTTAGCTCCACCCGAAATGCTTTATTTCTTGTTCCCGTCTATTTGGTCGAAATGGTTTCCTCTTTGCCCTTTCTTCCTCAACTCCAAACCGCTCCATCCCAACTGCATATGTGATGGCTGACAGAGCTCTGACCTTACTGTCCATGTTCCCTTGCAATGCCACCTGAAGAATGCCGTCAAGATCTTCATCCAACTTTTTCCAGGTATTTTTGTCCACCTGTCTTGGCCACATCACCCGTTTCTTGCTACCAATTGCGTGCTCCTGTTTTCGTGCATCTGTCTCATCACGTGACTGGGGTCTGTTTCGCAGTTGTTCTGTTGTTGTGTCGTTGTCTGCATCTGAATCCAGTCTCAGATGTTCCCTCAGACCAGAACCTATGCTGTCATCTGACTTATTCATTACTCGGAAGTTATCAGTACTGTGGTTGTCTACCTGACTGACATCCTCCTGCGTCTCACCAGATGACACATTTATTGTTCAGTCAAAACATCCAAATAGTGTTCTCACTGACAGCCATGCCATTTAGAACTAATGCAGGGGCAAACTCTTCAAATCCTCTCGTCACACCCTTCTTATCCACTGTCAGTCGCTACCAAGTTAGTTTGTGCCATATCGCAGGATCAGCAAACGTGCCCTCTGACATTGCTAGTCGCAATACTCCAGAATGTAACGAGCCATGTTGCCAAGTATGTTCTTTCATCGTTCACACAGAAGATTCAGTTGTACGTTCCATTCAAGGGAAGGACTTTACAAATCGCCTTCCCTTAACATCCAGATCAGTTTGGTGAGACATACATGCTGCAAGAACTTCTGTGCATCTTCGTCAAGTCACAAGAGCTTAAAAATACGATGATGAAAGACTTAAAACGATATCTGAATGCGGTGTGAATTGCAAAAACAGGCCTTTGGTTGTCCGCCGAAATGATCCTATGGTACCATCCACTGAGCTCAAAGTCGTTCCAAGATCAGTTCTAGATGGATCAGCAATACACATCAAACCTGACCATCCTTCCAAACATCAGTTACTTATGGTCATGAAACGCAATTGTGTCATGTCTCAAGCAATTGATCGTACCCCTGATGCGTGCCATATGTGTGCCTCACTCACTTCAAAAATTTCCGGACACTCTTGTGAAATAAACATCTGACGATGCTCTAGAATCAGTTTGTATATCTTTTGTGGCAGATGTACTGACGCGCAATAAACAGTGTATATTGTGTTGTGTTGTGTTGTGTTGTGTTGTGTTGTTTACGTCCGTTTCTGCCAACTTTGGGCTAATTGGACGTCCCAGAAAGAGGGAAGCGGATACAGAGGAACCCGGGCAACGCCCTACTCTTTTCGAAGGAGCCCTCTAGTCCTTTTACATGCCTAGTGTAAAGCACTGATACATGGGACCTCGGTTTCAAGTCCCATATGAAAGACTGGTCCGGCAGGGGATCGAACTCACGACCCCTGGATCAAGAGTCGAGCGCTTTACCACTCGGCTAATCCGCCGGTTGGAACACATTTGACGGGTACAAATCAGGATTCAAATAAGTTTATTATTTGACGAGCCTAATAAAGAGTTGCAGCGCAAAATCAGTAAAAAGCGATAGTAATAGTCCCAAATTTGCATACGTGTTACAGGTCTAACTTGCAAATCTTAGACCACAAGTTGATTCCGTTGCCTCCTTTAACCCTTTCATCCACAGAACTTTGTGGTGCCTCTATACCTGCTGACTTTTGATTTCATTAAAGGAAATGGAGCATTTGCTCGTAACGAAAAAATGCTCCATTTCATACAATGAGTTCAATACAATTCGAAAAATTGCACCATCAGAGTTTCGTATTTTCTCTGAATGCTTTCCTTGTGGAGGTAGGATGTATAACCTTGCCCAGAAACGGTTCTATGTCCTGTCGAAACTCTTTCAATATAGACACAATTTATCCAGGTTTTAATATACGTTTGCCTGCTAAATCTAAACTGATTTAATAAATGTTATCGGTTTTAACCATTATGCTGAAACATTTACGACATTATCTTTATATCGATGTTGTCAATTTTAACAATTCAACTAGTGTGCGTTTGACAAAAAATTCTATTATCTGTTCCAGGACAGATGCCGCCTTAAAAGACGTCAATTATTGTTTTGGCAACTAACCCTTTCACCGCCATAGGCGACTTAAGTCGACATTACAAAAATGCGAAGTCACAGAT
>JAULCE010132649.1:0-12145 GCA_032359355.1 Macoma nasuta | reverse complement strand
TAAATAAAAGAGGTGACTTTAATATCAAAATAGTTAATTACCCTCATCTTGACGGAGATGTTCCCCGACCTACATCCTACGGGGTTTACATTTCACAACGTATTCGCTTCGCTATGGACTGTTATTCCGTTGAAGAATTCAGTAATCGCAATCGTGTTATTACTGAAAAGCTCCTCAAGCTAGGATACAGATATCACAAGCTCCTGTGTCAAGGTGTTTTACAGAGTTTTATGGTGATGTGATTTACAAGCTTTATTAAATAGCTGGACATGCCCATTTTCACACTTTGTTTATAAAACGTATTACAAAATTCATTAAGAAGGGCATTGATCCAACAATATTACAACGCACTGCATGTTTGATGGTCAAACTTTTTTACAGTTGGTCATCACGCTTCCTTCTTTGCTTGTGCGACGACAGGAATGTCATAATACACTATGAAAGTAGATAAAAAGGTCTTGTACGGACACACCACATACAAAACAAACAGCCACCCGAACAGCACGGAAACAAACATATTCACACACGCGCACACACACACATACACGCGAGCACAAACATACGCTACATACAGAAGACACACATGGACAAAACAGACATTAATCTAGGGTGAAGATAGGAGTACCGCCTTGAAACGGTCAGTGGCAAACACGCCACTGGGGGGTTTAAACCGGTAATGGGGCTCCCAACTCCACTCTTATCCCATCATCACCCCGTCAGACGTACAGTGTAAATAAACGGTTTCCCCGTCCGATTGCTCCACAACATCAGTGATGGCAAATCCAGTTGTAAAATATGTGTTAAACATAGAATTATAAACAAAAACATAGACAGTTTTCGCCAATCATCAAATGTACTCAATGTTTTGTCAGAAGCCAGAGTTACTGTAGAGCAGCAATCAAGGGCACGACAAAACGGGCACAATAAAAATATCCCACATACTCCTTCCGTGTCCGGCTTTCAAAGTAGTCTTTAAGGGTACTATGACATTCCTTTCGTCCCACAAGCGAAGAGGGAAGTGGTGGGATGACAAACTGTAAAAGGGTTGACCACCAAACATGAAGTGCGTTGTAATATTGTTGGATCATAGCCCTTCTTAATAATTTTTTTTACGTTTAATAAACAAAACGTGACAATGGGTATGTTCAGCTATTTTCCGAAGCTTGTAAATTACATCACCATAAAATTCTGTGTGTGAAATACCTTGACACAGGAGCGCCTTTAAATTACATTTATACTTGCTAATGAGAGAGAAATTTCGATAATAGAATTTAGAGGTTTTACGAAGTTTGTCATACCTGTATCCTTGCTTGAGGAGCGTTCAAGTAATAAAACGATTGCGATTATTGAAATCCTCAACGGAAGAACAGACCCTAGCGAATCGAATAAGTTGTGAAATGTAAACCCCGTAGGATGTAGCACGGGGAACATCTCCGTCAAGATGAGGGTAATTAACATAATTAAGTTAGGGGAAGTATTTTAGCAGTTCGACTTACCTGAAACGCATTAAATTCGAACTTTCGGTCATTCGAACTAAAGAGATTAAGTACCGCCAACTTCGTTATAACGGGTTATTACCTTTTCTATGGTACTGAATTTATATGTGTTGAAGAATTGCCACTCATACAGTGGCTGCAAAAAGATGACACTTGAAGAAGATAAATACGTTTTATCTGAGTCTAAAACGGTGTTGAAATATGGTCCGGGCAATAAACAATCGTATCGGTTTACTCTGGGTTTAAGTGGTGTCTACTCTGGTTTAAAGTATTCATTGTAAATGTGTCACTTTGGTTTGCTTTCGCATACTTTTTATTCCAACAGCTAACCATCTTCCAGTAATAAAGGTTTTCCAAAAATGAGTTTGACTATTTTTAGGTCACCCGGCACAAAGTTCACTGTATCCAAAACGTACTGTTGATAACAAGCTGAAGTAAGCAAAGGTGTGCAATTTGTTTAGCAATATTACAGGGGTATATTTAAATCAAGAAACTTGGCAATATCATAAAAACAGGTTTTTTATGTTTTTGTCTTATTTCAGCAATGATGGCATTTACCTTCACCTGAGCAATCTAGAAAACAGTCTAAAGCTACACTTAATGGAAGCTATGTCAAAACCATTTTACGGTTCATTTTTCCTTCTTACCACACAAATCGGCCATGCACAAATTCGAACATAAATCACAATATCTTTACGATGAGATTTTCTTCAATGTTGTGGACCTTTCCCAAATGCAATCTCAACCTTTGTCTTGACACAGGCTGCCGTTTTATGAAGTTTAGTCGAAAAACTCTATCTTAGTTGAAGATAGTGAGCAAAAACTTTTATATATTTTAAGAACAAAATGGCATTGACCTTAACCAAAGTGACCCCGAATCATAACATTCGTCTTGGCATACACAATAACAAAACGGTACATTTGCTAACATACACTATAAGTTATAACCAAAGCGCATCAAGCTTGTCATCGAAGTGAAAAACAAGACAAAATATAAACACATAAATAATCACAGGCAAACGAGATTAATACACACATAATTTAGATCTTGTACCAAACAAATCAATAAAACTGTATTTGACCATAAAATAAAAAAAAATACTTAAAGCAAAATAGAAAGACGTGCCAATGTGTTGTCACCTACAGGTTGGAACTGAATCAAATATTCAAGAATGAAGAGAGTTTTTTAAGGTTCCATCAGAGTTTGGTGTATGCAAACGGAAGGATAGTTTGTCAATAACTTTGGTGTTTCTAAAAGATCAACTCTACAATCATGCACAAGATAATTCTTTGGCCTGTTAAGAAATTTGTCGTCTGCTCAAACTATTGTCTGCTTTTTTTTAAACATTGTCCAATTTACTTCATATTTTGGTTAAACTATTGCCTAATTATATCAAACAGCTTGGATCTGGATCAGACAGCGAGTTACCAGACTTCTGACCTGGATCCAAGATGTTCAAAATACCAAACAATTTATAAACAAACAATTGACATGTAAAAGTAATTCGGCTCGCACACTCTGTTAAAAAGATTCATCCAACAACGTGAATCTAATCAGGCGTCGTGTTATAGATCCAAGTTGTGTGAACATGTAAGAAGGCTTTTGATAGCGAACAATAATGTTACAGATAGTGTCCATACTATTAGACGCGCCGTTGTGCATGTTACCTTATTACGGCGTCAACATGCACGCATGACGGCGTTATTGTCTAGATGTTGGTGCGAAAGATATTTAAATCCTTCTTGATAATATTTGGTTTACCGTTGCTGTAATTCTGACATCTGGTGTAAGAGAGTGCTTGGGAATACATGCAAGTTGTTTGACTCTGTTAAATAATAAATATACAAATGGATACATAAAGTGATGATTCGGTTAGCTGATACTGTACATGTGCAGAATAAAAATACATGATGGATAAATTAAATCAAAATACTAGCAACCTCATGTGATAAAAAATGTATTATCTGCCGGAAACGAAAGACCGTTTCAATGCCGAATCAATTTCAGATTGAGTGGGTCCTTATTTGGTCACACGTTGTTTATAACTTTGAGACACTTCAGTTAACCCTATATTCCACATGATATTTTGAGACTCATTCACGATGACTGTTAATGATGAAAAGAGGAATTAGCTAAAAATTGTTCTCGGATATTGAATGACATTGACATTGTGGAAAATCAAAATTTTGCTCATCATGAGCAAATGCTTCATTTCCCACAATGCTTTCAAAAGTAATCTGGTACAGAAGCATCTAAAGGAATATTTATGGAGTGAAGAGCTAAAACTCGAAACACTCATCAGTAGAATTGCTTAAAGTTCTCTTTTCTCTGGAGTGGCTTAATTACATTGTATGTATGAAGGAGTAAGTTCGGGAATCTCTGCCGCCAGTATTCGATGTACTCTTCTGGATAACTTCCGAATTCTCTCTTTACAGGTTTAGGTTGTCGAGCGTAATGAATTCCATAGTTTCGAATGCCATGGATAAGCTCTTTCACCGATTTAAATTCGTAGCCACGACTGCCCAATGCCTTTTTGACCGCTGGTGTCAGTACTGGATCCCAACGACCTGAGAAACACCCGTGGTTCCTTTCCAGTTCTGCTGGAACCTCGTGCATTTTCAAGAATTCATTCACAGCTGCTGTAAAATTGATTATGGTCTGCGAGTCCCACAACGCTGGGTGTTTTCGAACCGCACCTGCAGTCGGTCTTTTGGTCTTATCTCTGTTAGTCATCTTATTAATGAGATCCATTTCAAGTGGAAATTTTTGGACAGTTTTAGTGATATCGCTTGGGTTATTGTTTATTATGTGCTCTTGTGATTCATATAGTTTATTTCCTCTTGTTACAACAAAATAAAATATTAGTCCCATAGAAAAGATATCACTTGAAGAATCGCCTTTCTTCTCTAGTACGCTATTGTCAGCTTCAGGAGCAGTCCATCCCCCTGAACCATAGTCACCACTGACGGAATATTGGCCCCTGCCTTGTATAAAATCTGCTGATTTACTTGCCCCGAAATCAGCAATTTTGATTCTCCAAATTGTAGGATGCTGGAACTTTTTAAGAAGAACGTTAGTAGGCTTCAAATCTCGATGGACGTAGTCAGATTCATGCAGGAAGTAGAGGCCTTCGCCAAGGTTTTGTAGTACTGATTTTGTTTTCAAAGGACGATAGTCAGACCAAAAGTCAAGAACCTCTTGCAAGTTGGACTCACAGCGTTCTAGAGCAATCAGCAGGTAGACAGTTTTGTTCAGTTTGAAGACCTCCTGTCCATGATATTGTACTATGAAGTCATTATTGAGAGTAAGTGATTGATTTATGCTGATCTCCCTCTTGATCCGCTTTTCTGTAAAATTTATTGTCTGGTCAGACCCTCCACTGCTGGACTCCAGCGGATCCCTAAGGCTGAAATCCTTCTTAAACTTCTTAAACATTTTGGAAGGCCCAAGCTTGATGACTTTGATAGCAGCATCCATTGTTTCGTACTTTCCATAATAAACCATTGAGCCAGTACTGCCGGTTCCAATTGATTTCGTTTTGTCGTAACGTATCTTTCCGACCCCAAGATACTTTCTGCTACTGGCTTGTTTCATCTTTAAGAACGATTTAGCTGTAGTCACAAACACTGTCATGCAAATACCAAGGACGATACCAAATATAACGTAAAGGTGAGATGGAGATATCCCTTGTTCATCTAGGCAATCTATCACATTATCCACGTAAACCATTGCTGCAAATATAAACGAAATAAACGTTACTTTGGAATTATGATTTGTCGATTTGTTTTATCAAATATGTTTATATTCATAGTGGGCGGTCTTATATAAATATTCGGCACAGACAGGGTTAAGTGTACGCTTTAGGAAGAGGCGGTTTCCGTCATTTGCTCTATTTTCCCTTCCCTCAAACTACTGGCAATAGTGCCAAGAGTAGACCAAAATAATTCTTACCCTCAGCCTTTAGACCTATTTTAAACAATTAAGTCAATATTGGTTAATACATTATTTAAAACAAGAGCACCGCGGTGACACAAAATATGTCAAGTACAAGAGGTAAAGTTGTCTCCGACAAACTGCAGTTTTCCACGAATGAAGCTCAAAAGGGCATAACTTAAGGAAAATCATCAGACTGGAACTAAAATCAATAATTGTCTACCCTGTCCTATGAAAAATAATTATAAAATGTGGTTGGAATATGTCAATAAGAAGTAGAACTATAGTTATCTTCTAGAAGCAACATATTCTTTATAATCTAAGTCAATAAAGCGGCATAACTGCAGGAAAAATATTTAACCGGACCCAAATGCAATAGGCTTATTCCCTGTATGATAAAACACCAATCATAAAATTTGGTTGGCATACGTCAATGAGAACTAAAGTTACATTGTTTTCAATAATCAATAAAAGAGCATAACAGTAGGAAAAATCATCTAACCGGACACAAGTTAAATAGGCTCATTCCCTGTATGATAAAAAGCCAATTTTGAAATTTGGTTGGCATACGTCCAACAGACCTAAAGATATCGTCCGGAAACGACAATTTTCCATAAGTCCATAAAGAAGCATAACTGCAGAAAAATGGCATCGAACCTGACCGAAAAACTATAGACTTCTTTCTCACTGTATGATAAAAAAGCCAATCAAGATAGATAGCAAACGTCAAGCAGAACTAAAAATATCGTCTGGAAACTAATTTTAGCCACCCGCACGACCGCCCAACCTCAGGGATTTGACATAATAATACGTTCCGTCAACAGACAAAATGTATTCGAACCAATTCTGGCACAACACCTGCCAGATCTGTGTGATGAAGAGTTAAGGATATCTTTTTTCGTAGATCAGATGAAACACATTAAACAATTACATAAAATATAAGAATTATTTAAAAATAAAAACTATGAGTTTTACACATATAAATTTGTCCCGTAGCAAACATTACTTATATTTGAATAAGAGCCGTCACGTTTCTTGTAAAGGGGATGGACATTTAAATGCATGTTTAAAAAACTTGGTTTGCATTAATATACATATATTATTATTAAATAGAATTGTTTTATTAAATCATATAAGGAAATTTCGATCGTTAACTGGATTGACCAAACATAAAAATACGTGCACACTAATTATCGCTCAGGTTTTTTTTATTCTCAGGACAAACCCTATGAGGCGTCCGTTCGTTAGAACAATCTTGAATAAAACTATTCTAATGAATGACCACATCATAGGGATATGAGGAGAGATACAGTTTTTAAACTTAAAGTACATTTTCATGTCTTATTTTGAGCTCTGATATCAAGATTTCAGTGACTGAGAAGTTATCCGCTTTAAATAGATGGTACTGTAAAACCTATCTTGGACGGCTATCAACTATTGTATCGTTGTGACCCGCATTTCGTTTGTCTGCATTAAGTGACCACCTGTCTTAAAAATCACAAATGTCCCGGTTTTGAGTGGCCATTCAAAAACTGGTTCGACTGTATATCAGGTATTTTAAATAAAGAGAGGGTATATGAGTTGTGTATGTGCATGGAACGCCAAATCTACATCAACAAAAATAACTAATTTATAGAATTAGAAACATATCCAAAACAATAACGGAGTAATTTGCTAAAATGTATTTATCTGTTATTCTCACTTATTAAATTAGAACCTCTGCAATTTATTTGAAAAATACTTTTAACCAAATTATGACAGAAACAAATGCATTGATGCTAGCAATAATTATGTAGTGATGACAACAAATAATTAAAGAGCTCTTCTTGAAAATCAATTGAAGAGCTTTTCAGATGATTTGAACAGCTCTCTAATTATTTGAAGAGATCTCTGATTATTTAAAGAGATCTTCAAATATTTGAATTGATGTAGATTTGGCATTCCAAGTATGAGGTAAATTGAACAGGATACATACCCATATCATAACAATATGATATGACAGCTGTCATCCCTAATTCCACTGCCATGTTCGTGTTCTGGCCCATCTTGGAAATATTAACAGGGATGGCTTGGCTTCGAATCTGTGATGATAATGAAACCGTCCAGCTTCCATATATCTGGTAGCAATTAGTCTGCTGTACAATTATAGAGAAACCAAATGCATACAGCGTATTGCAAGTAACAAACATGAAGTTTCCCATGCCATAATTATGTAACGTTAAATAATGTTCACTAGATTATTTTATACATGTATATCCATAGTGTGCATGCCTATTTTATACATGTATATTCATGATCCTGCCTGCAGTGCGCATGCCCAGAACCTTACAGGGTTCCCGCCACGACAGTAACATCCTGACAGTTGTAATATAATAAAGTACAGTGCAACACGTATCGTGTGAACTCTCTATATATAACTCCAAATATAACAGATTGTATTATTTTAAATGCCCCATGTGCTTTCAGCTACAACCCTATAAATATTGTCGGACAAATTGTAATAAGGAAATGAATGTAAACAGTCCATGATATTTAAACTTTTACATATTGTTTTTCATCGATTTTCATAAAGTATGTGCTTATCATTAGTATGGACACTACATAACATGTTCAGAATTAAATCAAGAAGGTGTTGAGACATATAGTCACTCACTTTAACAAACTATCTTAACCCAAGCAATAGATTCAATTCCAACATTTCTGAAATATATCATTATTCTACCAAAAAACACGTTATCACAACTAAATTTGTTTTAGTAAAAACCAAAAATGAATATCGCTAAAACGGATTGATGGTATCAGAAGTTGCTGAAATCAGAAAATGAGAGATGTACTTAAATAATTGGGCTATAGTTTTCTTTCAGAATGTCTATGTCCATCTACGATAAATTCTTTCTACATGAAATTGTTGATATTTTAATTATGCTCAACATGAACAGGAATGAAGTTTTATACAGGTTATATTTCCATCTTGTCATGATAGTGAAGCTTTTCATAATTTTTCATTAAATTCCACAAAGTATTTGCCGATCATTAGTATTGATAGGAATGTCATTATTTTGCTCAGTATGCAATCCAGTAGGAGATATAGTGTGAGAAAAGAATGAAGATATAAGATACTATAAACGGTAATGGCTCAATGAAAACTCATTAAACTTGAACAGGTACAGGTAGCTAGATATATTACGCTTTCCTCTTGATCAGATAGTGAGGTTTTCCATAAAACTTTATCGAATACCATTAGGAACTGGTTGTCTAGGTGAAGAGAAATATCACATACAACAATGGGACAGTATCAAGGACAAAAAAAGATGGATACACACAGATAGACGAATCGGTGTCCATATTCCCGCTCTACTTTAAAAATTCGAGAAGCATTTAAAAGTCGATCCTAATAAGTGTTACAATGAAGCAGTTGTTGCAAGGCCAATACACACTTCAGTGGATTCGCAAATTATGTCTCTTATGTAGAGTTCGGATAATGATTTCAAACCATAATACGCTTCGCTAATTGAATAGTATCGAAATGGATATATAGGAGAAGGATAATGTTCAATTGAAATAATAACAAAAGCACTGAGGTGACACAAAATACGCCCGTCATTGCACATCTAATGCTAAGAAAGCCAGCTATGAAATTTGGTTCGAATATGTCAAGTAGAAGTAAATTTGTATTCCAGGAACTACAGTTTTCCATGAATTAAGTTCATAAAGGGCCGTAACTTGAGGAACAAGACCTGTCCATAAGCAAGCGAGCTTGATTATTTGACCACTTGACATTATTTGACATTATCGAAGTCCAAAACGGGGAATCATACAGTCAAAATCCAATCTAGAGTTATAAAACTTGTCCTTCAAAATCATGTGATGGCCTCCCATGAGTATGTGAAGTTTCAGTGCAATAGTCTACATGGTTTATGAGAAAAGGCCTTGCACCATAACTATAACCAAATCTTTTAAGTCCGAAAAGGGAAATAATTCAATCAAAATCCAATCTAGAGGTATGGAATTTGTCCTGCAATGTCATGGTCATGTGTTGATCTCGGATACATGTATGTTTCATGTATAACTTGAACCAAATTATTTTAAGTCAAAAAAGAGGAAATAATGCAGTCAAAATCCAATCTAGAGTTATGAAAATTGTCCTACTATGTCATGTGATGACCTCGGATACATGTGTGACGTTTCAATGCAAAAGCATATATGGATGCTGAGAAAAAGCAAAACGCAAAACATTAACCAAATTTCTAATTCCAAAATGGAGAAATCATTCAGCCAAAAGCCAATCTAGAGTTATGGAACTTGACTTGCAGTATCACATTATAAGCTTGAATAAGTGTGTGAAGTTTCAATGCAATAGCAGGCAAAAAATTAACCAGATTCAAATCCAAAATAGTAAATGATTCAGCCAAAATCCAATCTAGTGTTATGGGACTTACTCTGGAAGATCATCTGATGAACTTGAATAAGTATGTGAAGTTTCAACGCAATGGCATTTATCGGGGCTGTAGAAATGTTGAAATCCAAATCGGTCCAGCAGGCATATCAGCTCCTCTCCACCATTTTTTTTTAAATCGCCTCCTTATTTAATTGAAAATAAAATTGTACTAACATAGACATAGACATAGACATAGATGTTTTATTGAAGTAATATAACAAAATCAATAAAGTATTCAGATCGAGAATAAAATATTAACAATTTCAATTGAGAAACTAAAGAATGTTATTTCAATCCAACTTAACGTTTCAGCGTTAAATGATGCTGAATTATCTTATATTTTCAATGCAAAAGACAGAAAACGAAAGTAATGGCGGTGTAAAAGTCGGGATCCGGGACCCGGTTCTTCGGATTCAATTAGATATATATTAAACTTGTCGGACCTGTACCGGCATACAATCCAGATCTGAAATTAACAGGCTCTGTTTCAGTTACCTGTCGAGGGATGCAGCATCTATATACTTAAATGTTTAGCTCATTGGAAGAGTTCTTACACACACAAAAAAACATTTCGAAAACGTTTGTAAATGCCTATTCCGAGACTTAAATTCCTTGGGCAAAGTTTCCTAAGACTTTATTGTTAACTCGTCGGATGTATAAGAATTTATAGCTAACTTAGAATACACAAGATGTGCAGAGGTAATTATGTTACATTGTATTCATTATATTCAGTAGAATACGCATGATTTAATTCCCTACTCATTGCGGTTACTAAACATGGCAAACTCGCTTGATTTCAATTCACTATTTTGATCACATAGAGTTTAAGAGATCATTTGGATTATTAATTTAACTCCTGTCGGCCCTGAACCGAGTATTAAGTGTTGCTCTGTGACGAATTTCTATCTCATTCTTGACCTGACATTATTGTGGGAAACTACGTACGCTCATGCATATGCAACTACCGTTCGGTCCCAATCTATACGGCAATCTCCAACAATATTAGACATGGTAACGATCGGAAATCCTTGTCTAAATCGGGCAAGGCCGATCAGTTCGTGTAGCATACTCTTCATGCTAGAGCGGTTCCAAGTGATGACGGAAACGAATGGCAGAAACAATTAGAAGGGCTTTTGCCAATTTGTTAGTGCGCTAAAATAATTAGATTTTAGGTGATGTTATAATTTGTTACGCATTATTATCCTAACAAATAAGTATTCAACTGTTTCCAAATGGTTGTTGTGCGCCTCAACTTTAAATTAATGCGTGCGTTGGTCATTTTAATTGCATACATTTGCAAATACGCTGTTTCTAATCTACATCTCTGAAATATCACTAGAAAAATGAGGAATGAAGTAATAAAATAGAAAGCAATTACTCAAACGAACAACAGATACAGATTTACGATCTTTCTTTCTCTCTTTGGGTTTGAACGTTAGCGCCGACTTCTATCGTTTTCTGAATTGGAAAGCGTCAATTCGACTAGAAACAGTATATCAAATGATTTTGCGTGTTGGTGTTGCATTATTTAAAAACGAGAAAAATTGAGACATGTTTATAAGATTTCTATCGTGATTCAGCAAATGTTTGAGAAACTGTTGTTGTAAGCGACGTGAAATATCTGTATGTGTATGCCCTATTATATTGGTTTATGTTGTTCATGTTGACACGGGTCGTTGATGGAGGTCAGATAAATTAAATATCGACGAAAAACAGGGAGGGTGCCATTCCCAGTCAAAGAATTAGCCGCTGTTTAATACAAAATGGAGGGGGAAGGGTGGTAAACAGAGAAATAAAACTATCGAAACAATCGATAGTTTACAAAACTGTTGTAACGCTCCGCTATCTGCGGAAGTGAAACGTTCGGCGAACGTATATGGTGACAACTGCATTACCCACGAGTTTCCCAGGACAAGACTCGGGGCGAGTCTTCTCGGAGGGGAAGTAGTGTAACGTTCCGCTATTGGCGAAAGTGAAACGTTCGGTGAACGTTAATGGTGATATGCAAATTGGCATACCAAGCTTCTCGTATGGAGGTTCAGGGCTACACATATAAGACACAGTCGACCCCTTCAGGGTTGAGAATGCTTTTCTCTGAATAGATTTGCTGTGTCTTTGATTTAAACACGTTACATTTTGGAGCATATCAAAGTCAAAAGACACCAGTGTACACTGAGAGGATGTTCTAAATAGACCTTTTTCAAATTGGATATTTTCAAATATTATCGTCTTAAAATATTGCACCTGGTCATGATACTAAAGTGACAATATAAAAAT
>JAULCE010132538.1:0-12151 GCA_032359355.1 Macoma nasuta | reverse complement strand
TAACTGACGAATGTTTACAACCCGTATGAAATAAGCAATGTGTGTCGATTTCAAAATATCACATATGTTAGTTCAATATGCGACACGTGGCATTGTCTGATCTATAACTTGCACTTGTCAATTTCAATGATGAGTGGAAGACGCGAGTTACCCGATATCCTCGTGCATTCAATAGTTGGTAGTGTAAAACAGACCAACTAAAATTTTAATACACTGCCCGGACGTTCGAAAGATTGGTATATACGGCATCATTTGTGAATTGAACACGAATCGTAAGTACACGTAGTGTGTAACACAAAATTGACGGTTTGGAAACTTTTTTTAGGCGTGCCCAAAAATGGCTACTGAGATGACAGTTGATGTCTCCGAGGAGATGGTGGTTACTGGTAAGTTTACATCCGGGGCGTTCGCGGACCTAAGGTTATACATCGTGTGTAAGGTAATACATCGTGTGTAAATGAGTTTCGTCTCTTAAACAAAGGTCTAAAGATATGCTCTCAAATACAACCAAAAAGGCAAAATACATTTGAATAAGCCTACCGACTACTACTTTTGAAACTACCAATCTAAACATTAGATCATCGTAAAAAATAACTTTGGCCTGATCAGGTAATTACTACGTATCACCTGAAACAAAAGAACATTTTGTGCACCTACAAATTATTACTCACAGAAAAACATCATCATAAGTCATTAAATCATGTATATTGTACATTTGTTCAAGTGTCTGAAGTCCTACTTTTTGAAAATGTCACATGTCACACAAATTAAACAATGGCCGACTTTCATGCATACATACCGAGATGTGGTCAGCGTGTTGGAATTTTACCATAATCATAAAAGTTATGACTGTTGAATAGAAATAAATATTATATATAGTGTGACTATCGCATGTTTCCCAGTATATGATGGATTAAATTGGGAACATTTCAATGTAAACAACATGAACATTTTCAATTGGATACTTTCACTGGTACAGGACTTCTTTTACTATCTATGAGTGTCCTACGTTTGTATTGTTAGCATGTCAGCTCCTCTGTCAAATATATAATTGGAATTTATAACGCGATTTGGATTTACGATGCACAATGCCAATTTCCTATGAATAACCGATACGAATGACACTGGTAGTACAAATATAATGTTTGAAGCATACCACTGAAACTCAGTATGGCAGTTATTATTTGATATAAGTTCGGTCGCCACATGTCGGTCCGACTTTTCTATCAAACAATAAACAAAAGCATCAAATAACACGTCTGCTAAATAACTCATGTATATGAACGCCACACTGCCTGAAGTCTAATATTTGCTTAATTTCGCTATAGCTTTTGCATTTTACAGTATTTTTACAGTCATTGGTCCGGTGGTAACGCGCTATACCCTTTCAAACTGCATACATTTGTGGTTTTTGTAAACCACCATACCTCCAGCGTTACTTCGCCGCACCGCTTCGGCCATCGTTACTCTGGATCTCCACCAAAACACACGCCGTTGGAACATCTTAAATCGTTACATGATACATAAATGGTCATTTATAGGTGTAAAACAAAAGAATCCGCTTCGTATCACCTGGACCAGCCATTCAGAGAAGCGATCAGTGCTTTTTTTTTACTTTTCTATCTCAGGATTCCGTATTTTTCGACCAAATCGTGTGATTGGGACCAAAAATGCAGAAAACGGCAAGACGCTGGGAAAAATGGAGTACAGACGACGAATCATAAATTAAAGGAGATCATCCTCCAGGTATTCCTGACCCTGGTGATAAAATCCATCGATTCAATTTTGCAGTTTTCTTACCTTGGGGTGTATAAACAGCCGTTATTTGCCGCTTTCCGGCGTTTTTATACCGCAATTCTGCGTTTCGCGAACCGCTTCTTCCAGTAACGATTGGGCAGGGTGTTCTACCTTTAGACTATTTCAGTAACGAGATTGTCGACCTAAACACGTGATGCCATGTCGATACTATGTAATCAGATCATGACATAAATTGCTTGAAAAAGTACAAAGAAAGATACGCTATCCTATTCGCTTTAGACACTGAGTACAGAACAGCTGTGAAACATTTTGAATTACAATCAGACACCGTGTAACTCGGTGTCTGATCCGGCTTCAAACTGTTTCTCATTCATAGTAATAACATGGCTTTTTTTAAGGAAAGCCACAACATATCACTGTTCTATATTATTTGCGTTGCGTTGGCGTTGCATTTGCACTGAAATGTAAGGAACAGCGCTTCGTTAACTGTATATGACACCAATTAATTGACTCTTGTAAATTTTAAATAGTGTAAAGGACATGATAATAATGTAGTGGTTTATAGAATAAACAAACTTACATCGGATAAATACGTTTACGTCTCTTGTCACATTCACCATTTTGGTAAGAAATTTTGCGCCCGTAAAGAACGTTCGGTCCTGACTGATTACAGGCTATACCAAACCAAATCAATGCCGCGGATTCTGACACTCCGAAATCAGTTCCGAAGATTGGACGGTTGCAGCATCCTTCTTGAAATAAATACGCTTGATAGTTTATACTCACCAAGTCTACATCTACATCTACATGGTTGACGCAGCCGAACACTTGACTATTACAACGCATAGGGGTTTGCTTAAAAAAGAAAATGGAGAAACGATAGGACAGAAAGAAACATAGTGATAGACAAATTGAAAAAGAAAAGAAAAAGTGTTTTGCCAAAACTTTCACTCTTCAATCCTTAACCTGTCTGACTTCCCTAGCGTTACCAGGGCACCCGAAGTCCCCGCCAGCATAGCTTAGGGGTATCATTAGAGTGTACTTGCAGTGGCGGAGTTAATTAAGTGTAAGGTCTGCAAGCTCCCGTTTGAATTGTACCAGATTGGGAGCCTCTGCTTTTGCAGCAGGTGATTGGTTCCAGGTCCTGACTGCTCTGGGGAAAAAAAGTTGTTTTATATAGATCTGTTGATACGGGGATCTGGGGGAGCTTTCTGGTGTGGCCGGACCGGGTTGACCTAGTAGTGTGGGAGGGTGTCAAGTATTCATCTTCAGGGATGTCTACTAGGCCATGTATGATTTTAAACAGCATGGTTAGGCGATGCTTTGTGCGACGACATTCCAGTGTCTCCCAGTTGAGGTGATCCATCATGTCAGTTACACTGCTGGTATTCCTGTACTGATTGGTGACATATATGGCTGCTCCTCTTTGGACCACCTCAATCTTGTTGATGTTTTTTTTTGTGTGTGTGGGCTCCAACTGTAAAACAGTACTCTAGAATTGGTCTAACCATAGAGGAGTAAGTGGCTGTTTTAGTCTGTTCGTTACTCATTCTAAGGTTATAGTGGAGAAATCCTAGTGTGCTGTTGGCCTTCCTGGCTGTTTGGCTGAAGTGGTTGTTCCAGGACATGTTTGTTTGTACCTCAACACCTAAATAATGGATGTCTTCCAGAGCAAGTGTGTGGCCTCTCAGGGATTATCTGGCGGATATAGGGTTTCGTGTTCTAGATATTCTGATTGCACTACACTTGTCTGGTAGGAATGCCATGCTCCACTTGGTTTCCTTTGCTGCTAGCTCCTCGAGGTCTGTTGTGATATGCTACAGTCATTTTGGTCATTGGTTGGTCTGTACAGGTCACAGTCATCAGCAAAAAGACTTACTCTCGACTGGGTACAGTTTGGTAGGTCATTAATAAAGAACAATAATAGCAGAGGTCCTAAAACTGTTCCTTCGGGTACTCCGCTGAGGACATGAAGGTCCCTTCCACTGTGACCTGTTGGACGCGATATGTAAGGAAAGCCCTGCTCCAATTTAATATACTGCCTCGGACACCATAGTTGTCTAGCTTTCTTAACAGCCGCTCATGAGGGACTACATCGAAGGATTTGGAGAAGTCGAACACAATCACGTCGTGTTTGACTTTTTTTGTAGAGGCCTGATGAGAGCTCTTCCGCTAATGTAAGTAGCTGGGTTTCGCAGCTTCTTCTTTAGTTTTAATGAGTCTATATCTTCATTGGCTGCTATTTTTTGGAAGTTCTGAAATGATGCCTGTCAGTCAATCTTCATTGATTCGAAGTATGCTTTCTTATACAGATAGACTTTTCTTGGTGGTTTCTTAGCTTTCCTGGGGCAAAGGCTTAGCTCTAGGAACACCGCTTGATGATCTGAGATACCGGGGATCACTTCAGCCTTGTTGAGGAGAGTAGGGTTACTGGTGAAGATGAGATAACAACACAAGTAACAACACATGTTATATGATAAATCGAGTTTAGTACTTTTCAGTATTGATCATAATAAAAATATTTTATTTATCACATGACTTTCTAAATCAGTCAGTTTTGTATTTGCATGGATCGAATTGACTGACCTGTATCACATAACCTACGCCACGGGATTGGTGTACCCAATTTAACTCCAGATGTTATACACGACTCCCACGCTCTAGGTTATGTGATAAAGGTCAGTCAATTCCAGATTCCATATGTCTTACACCACTCCAACGCTGTAGGTTACATGTATATGATAAAGGCCAGTCAATTACTGATTCCAGATGTTATACACCACTCCCACGCTGTAGGTTATGTGATAAAGGCCAGTCAATTCCAGATTCCAGATGTTATACATCACTCCCACGCTGTAGGTTATGTGATAAAGGTCAGTCAATTCCAGATTGCATATGTTATACACCACTCCCACGCTGTAGGTTATGTGATAAGGTCAGTCAATTCTAGATTCCAGATGTTTTACACCATTCTCACGCAGTATGTTATATGATAAAGATCAGTCAATTCCAGATTCCAGATGTTATACATCACTCCCACGCTGTAGGTTATGTGATAAAGGTCAATCAATTCTAGATTTCAGATGTTTTACACCACTCCCACGCTGTAGGTTATGTAATTAAGACCAGTCAATTCCAGATTCCAGATGTTATACACCACTCCCACGCCGTACGTTATATGATAAAGATCAGTCAATTCCAGATTCCAGATATTTTACACCATCTCACGCTGTAGGTTATGGGATAAAGGCCAGTCAATTCCAGATTCCAGATATTATGCACCACACCAACGCTGTAGGTTATATGATAAATATCAGTCAATTCCAGATTCCAGATATTATACACCACTCCCACGCTGTAGGTTATATGATACAGGCCAGTCAATTCCAGATTCCATATATTTTACACCCCTCACACGCTGTAGGTTATGTGATAAAGGCCAGTCATATCCAGATTCCAGATTTTATACACTACCCCAACGCTGTAGTTATATGATAAAGGCCAGTCAATTCTAGATTCCAGATATTTTACACCACTCCCATGCCGTAGGTTATGTAATAAAGGCCAGTCAATTCCAGATTCCAGATATCTTACACCAATCCAACGCTGAACGTAATGTGATAAAGGTTAGTCAATTGCAGATTCCAGATGGTATACACCACTCCCACGCTGTAGGTTATGTGATAAAGGCCAGTCAATTCCAGATTCCAGATATTTTACACCACTCCCACGCTGTAGGTAATGTGATAAAGGTCAGTCAATTCCATATTTCATATATTATACACCACTCCCACGCTGTAGGTTATGTGATAAAGGCCAGTCAATTCCAGATTCCAGATATTATACACCACACCAATGTTGTAGGTTATGTGATGAAGGCCCGTCAATTCCAGATTCCAGATGTTTTACACCACTTCCACGCTGTAGGTTATGTGATGAAGGTCAGTCAATTCCAGATTCCAGATATTTTACAACACTCCCACGCTGTAGGTTATGTGATAAAGGTCAGTCAATTCCAGATTCCAGATGTTATACACCACTCCCACGCTGTAGGTTATGCGATAAAGGTCAGTCAATTCCAGATTACAGATATTTTATACCACTCCCACGCTGTAGGTTATGTGATAAAGGTCAGTCAATTCCAGATTCCAGATATTTTACACCACTCTCACGCTGTAGGTTATGTGATAAAACAATGCATCCGCACATATTTTCACAATACGCTGCGTCACTGTTTAATTTGATATTAGCAAAGTCATTGCGAAAATGAAAGGATTGTATGACCCAGTTAGATAACACTGATATCATCTATTTATTCTAGTATCTGTTTATCATGTTTTACTATAAAGGCTGGCTATAATTCGTCGAGCATACTCACTACTAACATGTTTCTATATTCGTTATGTAGGTTTGCTGTAGTGAAATTCACGCATAAGCCTTCTATAGTTCAGCATTGAAAGCCCTTAATTTTAGTTGTGTAAATACTGGTTGGGTGGTGTAGGGTTCCCGTTTTTAATCGATAGTTCATTGGAAGCGGGACACGAATTTATGCGTCCCTTACAACCAGTGCAGCTAAATAATACTTTATTGATTCGGTCTGTTTCTAGAACCATAGCGGTATGATGATCACTGAGGCGTTTAAAGATTATAATTATACCTATCCCGCTATTTACGACTACAGCAACAATGGATATTTTTGTTAACAAGTTTCACGTTTCAAGTTTTATTTCAATAAAGCACAAGTCCCATGCAGAATGGAAAACATCGGCAATACTTTCTGTTATACATTTACAAAACACGTTCAGTGTTGTCTCCATATAAACATGTTAAAATGTTGCAGTTTTTAATGCTGATATAGTCATAAAAGTGGCATTTCAGTTTGTTTATTGAGTTTATATACGTTAGAAAGATCTACGTGAAGTATTTCTCCAATATGTTTGACTAACGATAGCCACATTATTTTTATATGTTTATATGTAAATAATGATACTTCAGTGTATTTAAGGACCACTTTCCGCCGAATATAAAACGTCTGATGTTAACCACAATTTGGAATGTTGTCATAACTTTTATTTGCAACATCGTCGGCTGTAACTGGTTTTGGATCAAGTATTTTAACGAAATATATAACTGAAATGATTAAATCAACTTTGTCTTTTTCCGAAACTCTTATATTCGCAAAATGTCTGATTTGTAATATTGCTCAATTTCCCACAATGTTAAAAAGAATTCTGTTACGTAGGCGTCAGAATGCGTATCTACGGAGTGAAGATTTAATGTCTGCATTTGTATATACAACAGAAAAGCATTAAAACAAACTTTTTGCGGACAACGTACATCGATTATATTGATACACTGTACTAAAATTGTAAATGACTAACAGCATTGATTGTGCCGAAAGTGTCAATAAACTGTCCTTGTTAATTTTATAGATCGGTTATATTAGTTATTTCATAAGGGTGATCAACAATCAAGCTTTTTTCCGTTTTAAAGTTATGTTTTAACAAAGTGGGTCGCCTACTGAACGTCCTCTTGGACTACAGACGACAGCTCCGTGGTATCTTTAAACATAAAACTGTTGTTAGAATATCTTGTCTAAGAACTACGATGATCTAAGACAAAGACTAGTCTCGAAGTTTGACAGGATCGAAACAAAGATAATAATAGCTTTGACACATCGAAAATTGATGTAGACAATTTCCGTACTGAATTATTCCTAATAAGTTAAGTGAAATATCCTTAAATTGTGTAATGTAGCTCTATCCGAATTGTGAGTTAGACCAGGCTTGGCTACAGTTATACACGAAAAAGTAGCTCTTGTCTTTACCAAAAAGGAATAATTTATTTCATGCCCATTTTCTTGTTGACTGTGGGTTTCAATTTACATTTACCTTTGCCAGCGAGGGCGTATGATGGTTTTATGCAGTAGTTTTGGACAATGCTGTTTAAATGGCTAGTATAATTGGGCTGTTCACCAATTCAAAAGAAAAGACATTTTCTTATTTGAAGGGGTATTGAAATACCCAGGGAGGCAACTTGCACTGGAACACGAATGCATAAATAAGAGTTGCATACTATGAAACACTGATTGTTCAGTATGACATATTCTCAGTTATAATGCAAATAATTTAAAACAAGTGATTCATTATGTTTTCTTTTTTATTTAGCTTATAGTTATAAACAATCATATATTTTTTAAAGTTTGTATTTAATTTTCTTACTAGCCCCTTACACATTACAAACACATTATGCATTAAGAATTTATGAACGTATTTGTTTTCTTTTGTTTGCATTGTTTGTTTTTATTAGTTGTGCTTTAGTTCATGCTATGTTTCGTTGAATGTCTGTCATGTGTTATGCTCATGCCAAGTATAGTCAACTCATATACTTGGCGTGTGTGGCTATTGGTATGAATTTTCAACCCAATACCTCAAATACTGTGGGGAATGGAAAATATGCTTGTCACGAGCGAGTAAAATGCTGAATACTCTAATGCAAATGTTCTGGCTTAAATAGCAAAGCCATCTGGTCATAATATGGAATGAGAAATGAAAAAATTCTGGTATGGAATTTCATGGATTTACAGTTTATGAGTTATGTACCAGTTATTGTTAAAGCTCAATAAGTTTGACCATAGAATGGCAGAAAAAAGCCCCCATGGTGTGAAAAATGTACATCTCACCAGGAGATTTAATTTAGAATTTGCTTCAGTCTTTGAAAAGCAACCAATAAGTTTGAGAACTCTCCTTTGAATTGAAATTGGGCATGAGGCATTTTCTTGATTGTGAGTTAGGCCGAAAATTGTTACCGTCATATTAAAAAGTACCACTTGTCTTTAACTAATAGAAACATTATCTTGGTGTATGTTGGTTTCATTTCACATGGAACTTTGTTATATATAATTTCACATTGTAAAACCCATAAGTGAATGGTGTTTGAGTGTATGATAGTGTTAAGCTGTGTCTATGGACAATGTTTTTGAAGTGGCTAGTGTAATCGGGTTGTTTAGTGATGTTCACCACTACAACAGAAAACACCTTTAATCATTTGAAGGGGTATTTACATGCCAAGGGGGGCAACTTTCATTGGAACACAAAATGCATAAGTGAGAGCTGCCTACCATGAAACACGAACTATTTAGTACATAATATGTTTTTTCGATATAATGTAGAGAAATAAAAAATAGTGATCCATGATTTGTGTTTTGTTTTTCCTGTTTTTGTAATAAGCTTTGATTTCAAACATGCATATATCTTCAGAATGTAAAGAAATGTGTTAGTCAACGAACATTGATAAGCCATGCAAACAGTTCGAGATCAGCCACCTAGTAAATACTAAAATGTGTTCAAGCTTTCCTATTCGTCATCTCACGTTTACATTACACTATTTTTGACGGGAATAAACATTTCATACTGCAGACATGTACATGGTCAAATGCATTGGTTATTTTACTTCCTTCCCTGACAAGGGACAAAGGTTTATTTATTTTCGAACCTAAAACAACTTCCTGGTCAAGGTCAAATATTTCACCAGGAACCTGTTTGTTTACAAAGTTATTTAAGGCATGTCTATATCAAAACGGTTTCTTTTACAAACGTTTATTCACGTAGTATGTAGACTATGTCTGTTATTATCTAATGAGTATTTTTATTGACTCTGCTGGCGTTATGCAGTATTAACCCTTAGCCTGCTAGTCGCGACTAAGGTAATTATTCAAACAGCTTGGATCCAGATCAGACGCCAAGTAACTCGGCGTCTCATCTGGCATCAAACTGTTTGACACTCAGACAATAGGTTCAGTAAATTTGAAAACAATAGGACGATGTTAAAAAATTGAGGCAGACAACATTTTCAGCAGACGACAATTTGTCGTATCAGGCGAAGGGTTAAAACGAATGCCGAAAGTTATTTGTTTAGTTCGACCAGTAGTGATAAGTCGTAATTGAAGGTCACGATTGAGTAGATAACGTTCTTCTGGATTAGTCAGTTTACAGAAACACTGTTTTTGGAAATGTGATATCGAGATTGTAGAATTAAATTGACAAATTAGAATTAATAGTTAAGGCAAGGGAATAGAAATTTCGAAAAGTGACTAACTCTTTAACGTTTTAACGTTTTAAATCCGCGAATAAACGAGTGTTTCTTGGGTTAATATAATGTGCAAGTATGCTTTTTTGACAATATGAAGATATATGATATTATTACATGTGACTTATGCTTTTAGCAGAACATATAGCAATTATTTTTCTCTCTTAAAAGATTCACTGTATGTGCGCGGTTAAATAAAAACTCCTTATTATTTATAACTTTTACCCCGCTTTTAGAAATATCGTCTACTTGAAACATTTCTGCTTGATTTATTTAATCACTTCCAATTTGTTTTTTATTTGGTGAAATCATTTCCCGAGTGTCAACAACCTTAGATCCGGATCAGACTTTGAGGTTCTCGCCCAGCTGTATTGGCAATAAACACCACATTCGCGAATAGCGGTATAAAGAATAATCTTCAGCACTCAGATCAAATGGTCGTCTGAAAAGACTGTCGTCAGAAGCATTTTTCAAAATAAATATTCTGCCAAATAACTTCATCAGAATGTCGAAGCTTTCACATCCTGGTGAGTTAAATGTCTCATCTGGGTCGAAACTGTTTGAATTGGAGGCTACTAAAAGAAACAGTCCCGCTGACTTTAATGAGGCGAGTTTGGACTGTTTGCTGAAGGTATGGCCAATATTCAGGCTCGTATATGTTTGTACATCCTCGGTACCCATGGCAATTTTAACATATATGATAAAATACCCTGGGTTACCGAGGATGAGGTTACCGAGGATGATGTTTGTAGTGATTACAGTCATAGGTCTGTTCATTTTGATAAATGGCAAACACTGTCGGCCCTGACCAGACTTGACGGCTGGTCTGAATCCGTTCTGTTTGCGTGGGTCATTTGGGATTCGTGTTCACCTTTAGTTATCTGATGATGAGGACTACATGATGCCACATTTCTTAACCCTTTCTCCATAGACTCTCCTTTTAACACATCTGTAGTAGATGCACATTATGCGAAAATATGTGGTGTAAAGGATTAAATATGGCCATAAGGGTTTGAATTCGTAAAGCGATACTTTTTTATGCGTACATATAATGTTTTACAAAAGGTAGACATATTAGGAGTTGCGATATAATTCAATATATCTCCGATCGCCGGTGACGAAGTCTATGCGCGGGGGCGTGCGTGCGTGCGTGCTTGCGCGCGCGCGTGTGTTGATGAAGTTTGACGTGCCTACATGTTTTAAGAGGGGGTGAGGTGACTCCCTTAACCATTATGATCTGCATGCCGCCTCGGGGATAATTACTGTTAATCGCCGGGGACAAAGACATATACATATACATACAGATTGAACATGGCATTTAAGGGTGGAATTCTTAAAGAGGTACTATTTACCAGAGTTAGCAGTCATTGTTAACTGTCACTCTGAACATTGTAAATTAATTTAACATTCAATTTGGCCACTGTCGATGCAATGCTGACAGTTACATTAAAATGTGACACGACGGTTTTTATTTTACACTAAAATGTCACAAGAAATATCGCCTTAAATGTCGCCTGGAGTTATGGTCCTCTTTAACACGTAGAAGCTTTTGGACCCCTCTGTGAACCATGTCTCTGAATACTTTATTCGAGAGTTTCCTCAAATGCTCTTTTTCTCACAATAATTTCAAAACAATTCGATTTTGGTAGTTTCTTTTCTTCTAGATAATCGCCTTCTTTGTTATATACCTTCATTATTTGGATTATTCTATCCATATATAGCATATGTATAAATGAGTTTACAAATCTACTGAGTTTTGTCTCAATTCAGAATTGTGATAATCCATGTCACTTGTCTTGTCGAGTAGTTTTCGAAGGGGTCAATTAACGACATTACAGCGGCATTATTACATGTAACGTATCGTTTCAGACAACGAGTACAACGAGTTTATTACTTTTCAGTATTCTATGAGTATGAATGTTATTTTATTTTAATCACCCAACCCGCTTTATCAGCTGTTTTCGTCATTATCTGGACATAAATGTCATTATCTGGACATAAGCTGGCATTATGGCGGGAAAGAAGACACGACACGACGTCAAGTCTACGGATGACGTCATGCGTCAGTAAACATGTAGAAATATGATTACAGAACATTTTTTCTCAATTATTCATTTGTTGTATCAATATACAGATTCATTGTAAACAGAAGAAAATTTTGGATACACATATAAGTGTTAACTTTGTCCTTCAAATATAAAGTGCATGACGTCACTAATGGTACATGTGGCATGTTTGCCATTGACCGTTCCAAGGCGGTACTCCTATCTTCACCCTAGATTTATGTATGTTTTTGTCCATGTGT
>JAULCE010132427.1:0-12152 GCA_032359355.1 Macoma nasuta | reverse complement strand
AGCCAGTAGAGCACAGGCCCTCATGGGCCTCTTGTTAAGTAAATCCAACAACATTTAAAAATGAAGCAGACGACAAATTTAGCAGATGACAATTTTAGCGGCGGGCTAGAGGTTAACTCTTCACTGAAGTTCTCTCTATATAAGCTCCTTTTGACACATCTGTAGCAGAAGAACATTGTGAGAAATATAAAGCATTAATTTGCTCAAAATGAGCAAATGCTTAAAATCTCACAATATTTTCAAAACGATTCCAAATTAAAATTGTCCTTGTTCATAGTCAATCGTTCTCATCATTAAAGTTTAAGTAGTGTGTCACCTTTCACTATCATAGGTTTTCTGTTTTCACCATGGTAAACAGTTTAGTCCATGATCAGCAAGAACTTTGAAGACATATACTAGCCGATCACTTCTAGCAGCATCTGAATGCACAATACCCGTATCGATTTAATCATCATCATTAAAAATTTTGGATTTTGCTATTAGCAAAATGACAACAAACACTTCACTGCTGGTAATTATGTGCATGTGCAATACCCTGTCGAGATTATGATGATAGTTCATGAATAGTTCATGAACTTAATTCTTCAGTTCATTAAATATCAATGAACTATTCATCATATTCTTGACAGGGTATTTAGTCTGTTTTATTTTTAAACTTAACAAATTCACTTCATTTCTGGCACAATAAAATTTAATGGCTGAGTGTTAAACAGATTGGATAAGGATGAGGCGCCAAGTTACGCAGCATCTCATACAGATCCAAGCTGTTTGCACATGAAACTTTATAGTTAGGGGTATAAAGCGAATAGAAGCGAAGGAGTTACATTCCAATGTTTTGACTGGACAGCTTAAACCATAACTCCAAAGAAACACTGTTTCACACCCCATGACCTTTGAAAACATTGTTGAATATGGAGCATTTGCTCATAATGATCAATTGCTTTACCAGAATATCTACCAAGCTGGTTATAATTTGTGTGGTATAAATTTTTATCTGAATGATTTGTAATACATGATATTTTTCTTCCTAATTTTGCAGAAATACAAATTGTCAAACAGTTTGGAACTCAGATCAAGTCCAACATTTTGTTGGGCTTGTATCATCTGGATCCAAACTGTTTGAAAAAACTATCATAAGGCAGATAAATCCGCTGCTAATGTGCAAAGGGTTAATTATAGATATGAGCGCCGCTGTGCGATTTCCAACCATAAGGAATTTCAAACAGTGTAGACCAATATCAGACGCCACGTCTCTGACGTGGCATCTGATATTGGTCTTCACTGTTTGAAACTGGCCAAATGTCATAAATATTTTTTCTCTACTGTTTTGACTAGATTTTTGCATAGCTAGATGCACTATTTCTAACATGACATCTGGTATAGATCTACACAGTTTGAACTGTCTTAAGGTTGGGAATCGCACAGCAGTGCTCATATTGTCATAGGTGGAATAAGGCAAATATGAATAAGTGTGTTAATGATAGGTTTGTTTTTATTTTCAGGCAATTTGTCCAAGTCATCAAGTCGTCCAGGTTCTGGTTCTAGAAGGAGAAGGAGGCCACACAGTAAACTAAATGAGAAATCAAAGCAGAGAACAGACCATACCTCCGACGATTATGATAGTTCTGAGAATGACAGTGTTTATACTGATGAATCAATAGATGATAAAGTGTTAGAAAGTCAAACTGGAAAATGCCAAAATGGGAATATTTCTCAGAATTTTGTGATAACAGATTCACTGGAAAACAGTGACACAGACGAAATGTCTCATCTTTTCAAAAATCATTGTGGGAAGCCTTCATCCAGACTCAGGCAGAGACATGGGTCAACTGAAATTGAAGAAGGAGGTCCTGATGGGAAAAGAACTGTGGGAATACAAACCCCTGATATGTTACAAGGACGATCTGGTGCTAGACCTGATTTGTCTGATTATGATGGTAGTTTCCTCAGTGGAGAATTAAATCGAAACATGACGGTATCACCAATTAGTCTTTGGACAACAGACAAAACTGAGGATGTCAAAAACTCACCAAGACACTCATCATCTTCGTCTGGTATTGTTAGGTCAGGAAATGATCCAGAGAAGAGCATGACAACAACACCATTGTCTACACCAAGATCGAGCACAAAGTCAGTCAGCAGTGTCTTCCTGGAGAACAGTAACCTGGGCAGAGGCGTCACTGACGTCTGGTCCTCAAGTGCCTCTGATCTCCGTCCTCTTCCAAGATTAAGTGTAGATTTGTCATACATGATGGAGACAGAGTCTATGATACCTGCACCATCATCTTTAGATTTCTCTGAAGATACTCAAAATAATAAGCCATTTGCAACATCTCCAGGAACTGTTCCAAGACCAGAATGTAGCACACCTAAAATCTCAGAGCGAAATGTAAGCATCACTTATCCAGAATCTCAAGTTGAAAAGGCATCTAATTTGGATTATAGTACACCAGTAACATTTGAAGTGACTGTGAATGAGGAAAACACAAATATATTGTACAATGTGGAAAAAACAGAGTATAAAACATATGCACTACGAAATGGTGATCCAGAAATACCCAAAGTCATTCCAGACACTATACATGTAAACTTGACGGAAAAAATATCTTCTCAAACGGAGGAAAGATTTGTTTCAAATACATCTGAAAATATTAAATTTGAAAATCCTCACCAAGGATACAATGGTGATGGTGACATTTTAGAATCTATGAAGGCATTAAGATCAACCTATTCATCTGAAAGAGAGACTGAAACTGTAAATGATAAGGTAAAAAGTGATAAAACAAAAGAAAAGAAAGAATATGTTAAAGACAATACGCAATACAAAGTGCCATCAGACAAAAATTCTGAAGAATCAGTGAAAGTTAAAAAGGCTAAATTGCAACAATCAGGTCTAGTTGAATCAACAGATTTACCAGGGAATAAAAGTGACACTTCTCAAAATGACCTGAAAGTAACTGGGGAGTTAAGCAACATGGATGAGTCTGACTATACATCTGACTATGGAACATTTATATCTGTGGATGGAAGACGGTATTCTGACTCAGGAGAAGAATCAACTTCCTCAGGCATTTCTCCAAGAGCATCTTGTATATCCCTGCAAGAGGTTCCCAAGAATGGAGATACCTTATCTTATAAGGAAGCTCTCACTCCTTTTGCACCGTTAGAAACTTCCCTTGAGAATACAGACTTGCTTTATTCTAGTATTTCACCTCAGCAGAGTCAACAAATATGCTGTACTGAAGATATTATAACACCCATGGTTATAGCAGCTAGAACAGAACAAAGTTCCCCAGTGCAGTTTATTCACAATAATGCATTGGAACAGCCAAATGACGCCATACTTTCAAATCCGAATGAAGCCGATGACACAGATAGTGGTAGTTGTAGCACGGTTAGACCCATAGAGGCAAACACTAGTTTAGATGTAGAAATAATGGAACCTGCAGATGTTGAAAATGAAGAAGTAGAATCTAAATCTGAAAAGAACAATAGAAATGCTGTTGACTATAAACAATCATCAAAGGTTGATAAATCCTGTAGCTCTGCAGATGAGTTGTTTATTTCCTTGGAACAGACAGAAAGCAACAGCTCAACCTGCTCTTCAGAATACAAGACACCTCACCAATCACCAAGGGACATTGCCAACAATGACACCTCAGAACAGGTATCAAGTGTTGTTATCCCTGATCTAGATGACACGTCAACACCAAGAGTAGAAGAAGAAATATCTGCAGCACAAGGCCCAATGCTTACATCTTCACCTAAGGTACTTCCATCTGTTCGAACTGTTTCTGTTAATACTGAAATAAATCCATCTGCAAATAATATATCGCCTCAAAGTGCAAGAGTAAGGGAAGTGTTCGGAGGTCCACATGATCCAATTCATACTGAAGCAACCAGGAGAGAGATAGAGGCCAAAATTGCAAGACTTCAACATAATGTAAGAAGCCTTAGTGATTCAGCAATTAGTTCAGATTATACTGATTGTGACTCTTCATCGCCAAGGGGAAACAGGATATATGATTCTGATGGAAATCATGTAGGCAAAACGACTGGCAAACTGACAGTAAAGAGTTCCAAAGCATCTGATAGTGGTAACACTGATCCACGCAGAACATTAAATTTTGAAAGTGGAGGGGTGAAAAAATCACCATTTAAAGACTCAGGTAGTATTGTAGATGAAGAAAGAAGTGAGACAAGTGATGAAGAAATAAAAGGTCAAAGAACTGAATCTGCAGAAGTGAAATATATGCAAGGTGCGAATGAAATATTTTCATGTTCTAAAAAAAATAAAGCTAGGTATCAGTTTTTGCCAGCTGTTGGGCCTATTGGTAAATTTCCAGAAACAATCGTTGGTGCTGTTTTAGCTATCAAGCCATATCCACTTCAAAGAAGTGCATCTCTTGACAGCATTGCCACATTGGTTAATGCTGGTACCAGTTTATCAAGGGCAGTCAGAGATTCACAATCAATTGAAGACATTCAAGCTGTGCCTGATGGTCATGATAGATTAATTCAAGATAAAAACATTGCAGTGCCACCAAGTAATGTCGATGCAGTTGATGAAAATGAAAACCTGTTGTCATCATGTGGATTAGATTCACAAAACAGCGACAGACCTTTGTCTGCTGGTGAAATAGGAATTGGGCAAGGAAGTATTGATGATATGATTGCAGCGGTTGAAAATGGAGCTGTTAAGCCAGAATCTGATTTGCCAATGGTTTCTGCTAATGCAAGAATCATTTCTGAAAAGGCAACTTCCATGTCTTTTTTGGATGAACAACATACTCCTGAATGCAAAAGATCTTTGTCAGAGAGCAATATAGACGACTTTGATGATACAAATGACACATCTTGTACATCTAATGACAGTATTACATTTGTATTTGTTGGTAAGGAATTTGCTCAAAATAATGATGAAAATGCAGATGGATACAAATCTGAAGAGACTGCAACACCTGATAAATTTTTTTCCTACACAGAGAATGCTCCACATGAAGTAAACATTAGTAGCAGAGGGCATGCATTAGATTGTTCAAGCTCTGATAATGATAGTGGGGGTGTAGTTTTAAGTAGGAGTGCATCTGGTGAATCTGTTCTAATTGAAGACAACACAGAAGACCAACTTTCAACACACAGTGCAAGTGAAGAAATCGAAGAAATAATCAAATCTACAAACCAATCAAATCTTCATGTACGAGACATGAGTGACGAATCACAATCAACTTACACGCATATATCTGAAGAACCTCAGTCAAATAGAAAAGATAGCTTGGATGATGACGATTCCGCCCCACTAAGGCACAGATTTGGAATAGACGAGTCTGTTTTACCCATTGCAGAAAGATCAGTGTCTGCAGATAATATTCCAAAGCAATTGACATTACTTAAAGATATGAACAGGTCTAGATCAACAAGCATGCTGGATATGGCAGCAGCAGAAAATGAAGAATCAGAAAGTGGCATTTTTCCACCAGCATTATCATATGTGGATGAAGATCAAACTGATCCTTCTGTTTCACTTCGCACAATGTCTGAGGGAGCTCTAGAGCAATTTTCACAAAGATCAATGTCTGACAGAGGTGCCACCTACTCAGATCAGGCATCATCTGAATTTGAAGACTCCTCATCTGGAGATCTTCAATCTGTCTGTAGTAACCCTTCCTCAGTTGAAGAAATTGTTGAAAATTATACTATTAATTACACATCAAACGCTCCTAGATTTAAACACAGAAGTCCTCAAGCTGAAAACTCAGAGGAAGATGATGAAATGCGTGTTTTGGAAGAGGAGAACCACATAAGAGAAGTGTTAATGACAGTGGAGAAGCTCTTGTTTGTTAAGCCTGCCCTTATAGACAAAGGAACCTCAACCAACTCTGATGATATAACAGTAACTGATATTCCTGATGATCATTGTAGCATGTCTGATAGTGGAACTCAAACCTTTGGGGCTATGCCAACAGTTTTACAGCCTAACCAAATTATGTTGCCAGCATTAGCAGCTCCTTTCAGAGCTCAAAGTGTAGACAGCTTTGGTCTTGGTAGACATGGTCAGGACATTGAGCTTTCAGAAAGAGCAGAAAATTGGTGCACCCTTGGTGAGCTGATGATAGAAACCACCCAGTTGTTAAGGACTATAAATGAGAAACTTCCTGATGTAGAAAAAAGAGCATCTGTGAGTTCTGCAGATAGTCAAGCAATATTAAAGCAGTGGCAAGAAATAAGTATACAAACCGGCACTTCCTTGGATAATCTGCACACAGTTGGACTGCAGACAGATGATACATTGTGTAATGAGTTCTTACCTGCTAAGAATGCTACCAATGAAACAAGTAGGGCGACACAGGTGGACACAACGTTTAAAATGAATAATCTTGAGAGAAGTGAAATGTGCACTGATGATTTACTTACATTTCCCCCATTGACATGTGAGAAATCAGTACAAAATGATGGGGACGATATATCCTTTATGTCTAAAGTAGAGGAATTGTGCACAGCAAGTCAGCAAGTCAACACTTCTGCATCCTCTAGAAAACAAAATGAGGATTTGGAAACGTCTGCTGAAAATGAGAGTGCTATTAAGAATACCAAAAGTAAAAGCTCTAACTTATCAACTTCAGCACATAGTCCTGATAATGCTTCAGCAAAATCAAAAGGCAGTACACAAACAGCAAGATTTTTACCACAAGTAAAATCTGAGCTTGGTCTAATTGGAGAGAGTAATGGGCAACCATCAGAAGAACAGAACGAGATAGATTATGTACATCCATCTATTTCACCCAGGGGTCAAAATCCAGCTTTGACCCTGACAAATACCCCTGAAATGGACGAACTCAGAAAAGAGCATAATAAATTAATGGAAAATCTAAGAAAAGCATCTGAAGACAGAAAAGCAAGAAAAGATGCTTTAAAATCACGAAAACAAATACCTCCAGAATTAAACCTTGGAGTAACTGGAGATAAAACCCCTTTATCTGATAGCTTAGATAACAGTTTTGATGCTACAGATACACCTGATTCAAATGATATTCACACACCAGATACAAGATCAAGTGTGAGTTCTTCGCTAGCAAGTCCTCATGAATTTGTAAAAATAAACATACAAATGGACCCCAATGCTGGAATCACAATTGAGAATTCAGTTTATCAGGAAATGAAAAAGAAGGAGCCAAAAGATGAACATCCTGATGAAACACACACTCACTCTTGGAAACTTGTTGCAGATGATGTAGAGAAACCAACATGGGATAAAAGACAACGAGCTGGCAGTGGATCGTCAGTCTCATCATCTGATACTTGTGTGTCATCGGAAATTGCAAATGTAATGGCAAGTCCAGCTAAAGATTCAAAGAAATTTACAGATGATCGGGAAGGAGCCTCAAATCCAATAAATTTGAATGAGGAATCTGAAATTGGTGATGTTGATGATGCAGAAGAGGCTGACTCATCAATGTCAATAGTTGAAGATGATATTGTTCCTCAGGAATTTTCCAAGAAAGAAACCATCCCCTATCCAGAAGAAAATAAAGTGAAAGGTGACAAAGAAAAGGAAAACTATGATGATCCATGGGAGAGGGCTAGTGGAAGACAACCAACATTCATAAGAAGTGAAACAAGTCCAAAGGTTAAATATGGGAAACCATGTCCTCAGATATCACCAAGTCCTGAACAGTTTGAGCCTAGAAATGCTGAAGCAGAATGTGTTCAACCAAATTGTATTTCAGAGCAAGAAAATTTACCACGAAAACAAAGTTCACTTCAAGATTGTTTACCAAAGAGGTACATAAATAAAGATATCTTTGCGAACGAGGATATAATTATACCAGAGACCCATAAAAAAGATCATGCTGTGCCACCTCTATTAATTGGTTCAAACAAGTCAAATGAACCTAAATGTACCTCAGAAGATGATATTATTGTTGAAGATGTTTTGGTACCAGTATCTGCCATCAAAAAGGAGTCTTCACCACCTCCCATTACTGAAGTTATAAGACCTAAAGAATCTGACTCACAAGCCAGGCTTTCCTTGACTTCAGAACACTCAGACGATGCAATTCAGCCAAGTGTTGAATTCTCTGATGACTCCACTCAAACTGACCCAGATACATCAATAGAATCTCTTGTCAATGTAAATAAAGCTGTAAGAGACAGTAATAAACCTGAAAAGGGCAGTAAGAAAGAAAGGCATGCTTTGGAGGAGCAGAAATCTCCTGAAAACTTGAAGAATGAGCTTGAAAAATTGCACGATCAGAGACAACATATGATTGAAATGCTTGGAATGAGTCGCATGCCTCCAAGCCTGACAGTAGAACTGTTGGAAGCCAAGTTAAACTATTGTATTGGTCAAACTGACCTCCTATTAGATAACCTTGAAGACAATGTGCGGCAGGAAAAGCAAAACCAGACCCCAGATTCTGCTGAACACCAGAAGGCCATTGATTACATTGAACAATACAGAACTGATCTTAAGAAATCAAAAGAAGACATTAATGAATGTAGAGAAAGACTAAAGAATCGTAAAGAAATGGGTCTTGGCAGAGGAAGAACACCTTACAGAAAGACTGATTTGCAAAGACGGGCACATGTTGATGCATTTAAACTAGAAAGGATGAGGGAACAGCAGGATTATGATAGATCCAGGAGAACACCCAGTAAGGGAAGTACACCATATCAAGGCAATACACCTTTGCGTGGCAACACACCAAGGATGGGCAATAGTCCAGTGGTCACTCCTAGATCAGAATGGTCAAGAAGCTCCAGCCCGACATACTCACCTGGCTACATGACACCAAGGGAACACAAGATACATCTAGTTGATCTTAGAAGGCAGTTGATCTCAGATGTTATGGAGGAGGAAACTCGTCACAGATCAGAATCTCCTGCCTTGTTTTCACAACCCCAACCTTCTAGTAATTCCAGACCTAGAGATGGCTCTCTAGGATTTTCGCCAAAGACATCTGTATCCACTTATGATGTACATGAAAGGTCTTTACCAATGTACACCACATGTACTGTACCCCCAAGCAGAAGTCCGACATCCCAACAACACTTGCCCTTCAACCGCTACAGAAACCCTGCCGAGTCCAGATACCCGGATTCCTTTGATACCACAACAATGGCAGAGAGCATATACTCGCCCCAGGAATCGGCTGCTATACTTCAGGAGATAGAAGACTTCAAGAAGAGGTCACCGGGCATGTCAACACCCATGGAGGAGATGCTGAGGAGGTCCTCATTCTCTTCAACAGGCAGCCAGAGGTAACAATAAAAATGTGTTCCTTTCTGCTAATATAAGCATATTTTGACAGAGAAACTTGGGGGAAATAGGATACACCCAGACCAAATGACTTTGATCTCCTTCAACACTTTGCCATGTTTAAGTTAAATTCTCCTGAAGGGGTACCAGTTGTTCATACATGTGGTGCCATTCTAATGCTGGTCAGGTAGATTTTACTCTTTGCATGCTGGGTAATGTTTGTGGGATAAACTGTTATCTCAAATGATTTGTAATACATATTTTCTTCCTCATGTTGCAGAAGTAGAATCAAATTGTCAAACAGTTTGGATCTCAGATCAAGCCCAACATTTTGTTGGGCTTGATTTGGATCCAAACTTTTTGCATCGGCTATCCCTGGGCAGATAGATCTGCCGCTAGCATGCAAAGAGATATGAAATTTCTCAGGTAAATTGTCTTTTTGTCAGGTAGATTTTACCACCACAACATTTAGATCATTATTTTTCCCTTAAAAATAATTCAACTTTCAATCTATCGCCCAATATCTTCTTAAAAGTTTCTAATTTTTTTGTTCAAAAACACTTTATTTGAATAACTTATTCAATTATCTTTCGGCAGATGACTCCCAAAGCGGTAGATTTTCCGTACCGTAGGTAGTAGTTATTACATGTATGGTCTTTAAAAGGTTTCCTCCGCATGCTTTTTTAGACTTGACAACAATGAAAGAATTTGATGAAAAACAAGATAAATGCCATTTTTTAATTATTTTGAAAATGTTGCGAGAATTGGAGCAATTGCTTACCAGCAAATCTGTCTGGGCGTACATGATAATGTTTGAGGAATTTAGTATAACCTGACTTGGCTCCAGATAATGTGCATATTTAAAATTATTATTCCCTCATCAAACACCATGGAGTGACCACTAGTTAGAATTGTCTTTTAAGAAGATTCTAACTAGGTATTACTCCATAGGGTCTGGTGAAGAAATATAGAATTTTTGTCAAATAACCATTTTGGTTTGCTTATCTTGAGCCCTAATAAACCATATGAAATATTAGCATTAGGAATGGCTTTCACAAAGTGTCTCAAGTCAAACTGAAAATTTCAATCTCAAATATTGACCTTAATTTTATTGCTACTGCACTATAATTTTGTCTGCCTGTGAAACATTCCATGTTTCACGGGCAGACAAAATTTTAGTGCAGTGGCAATAAAATTGATTGAGATATCCAATGATGAAATTTTGAGTTTGAGCAAGAACTCGACTTGAGACGCTTTGTGAAAGCCAAGCCAGGAATAAATGCCTAAAAAAGCATATGACATAACAGGTTAAAAGGGCTAGCATGAATATTTTGATTTACTTCAACTACATATTTTCAACTCATGTTTTACACTACTATGTTTGATATTTAGAATCAAAACTTAAATAGAGCTTGGAAACTCAAATCTATTTTAAGTCACCAAGAAGTATAAATGTCATTTTAAGTCTATTGTAGACACTTGATGTACAAGCAGTTAGAACTCTGATCTATATTACCAAACACCGAGTGAAAAATGCAAAACTATTCAATGTTCGCATTTAAAATGTCATACATGTTCTAGTTAGAATCAGTATGTAGCTATTTGTGTTTTGAGAAATGCAGCCAGTAAAAAAAGGTAATTTGCATAACAAATATACAATCAATCTGTAATTTCTCTTTGTTTCGAATAAGTCTCCTTTGAATAAGATTTTCTTATGGCCATATGAATCAATATGTAAAGAGAAATTACGGAAAACATCTTGAACATTTTACAGGGGATCAACAGGCCTTTGCATGACTAATGGATATGCCAGGATTTGATGTTTCGCATTGTTTATATGACAGTCGCATTCATAAATGCAGGATTTGATGTTTCGCATTGTTTATATGACAGTCGCATTCATAAAATAACAAGCACATTCTCAACTGATTATCCAAGCCAATGAGTTGATAGATAATAAATATATGGAATAAATGGCCTCAGAAGATTTGTTTGGGTATGAACTTTAACGGGTCCTGCGCAAAGTTTAAACCCTTTCATCCCCAAGCTATTTTAAGACTAATCCACCTTGAAGGAAATAGAGCATTTGCTCATAATGAGCAAATGCTTCATTTCCTACAATGTTTTCAATCGTTCTCAGCAACAGAGGCGCTGAATGGTGCTTCTGTGAAGCAAAGGGTTAAAGTGAACCACTTTGGGATTCACGTACATTGCCCGCCCTGTTAGCAGTTCATACGCTGATGAATCCCTGGAGGATGTCCATTATTACTAAAACATACCTTCTTTTTCTGAAGAAGACAAAAACTTGGCACTATAGAAATTAAAGATTTGAGTGCAATTGTTCCATATCGCAGTATGTAGTCTGTAACCATGGTGACCCAGAATAGAGTAAACAAGCTCCCTTGCCAATCAGATGGAAGTTGGAAATACAGCCTGTAACACAAGAGTAGAGTTGTAAAAGCTTGGAAAAAAAGGTCTCGTTCAAACAGTTCAACCCTTTCACTCCATATGCTGTTACAAGACTAAGTCACAATGACAGTAAATGGGCTTCGTCACGCGAAAAGGGGCACTCAGACATAGCAAACAGTGTAGCCCCAGACCAGCCACCACGTCTGTGACGTGGCGGCTGGTCAGGGTCTTCACTGTTTGCAATCTTAGAGAACAGCAAATTCTACCTTTAAATGAATACAAATGGACCATTTCGTAACTAGATGCTGGAACTATAGTGCTCAAATAGAGCTGACTCAGTGCTTTTTTATATGTCCGAGTGCCCCTTCTCGTGTGACGCGGCCCATATGATGAATAAGAAAAATTATACAGGAGAAATAAAAATAGCAATTTTGAACAGCTTTGAAAATATTGTGGAAAATTGAGCATTTGCTCATCTTGAGCA
>JAULCE010132316.1:0-12155 GCA_032359355.1 Macoma nasuta | reverse complement strand
AGCCAATTCATATAGAGAAACTTGCAGACTCGGTTTTATTGAGTCTGTTCATGAGTAGTAATTAAAGATGCAACACTACTCATGCCCCCTAGCATCGGCTTAAGCGGTATTCAATTTTCAAAACTAAAAGGAAGGACCAGAAAATAAATCAACACTGAGAAAACCTGATACGGTGACTCATTTGTGTTTATTTATGAGAACTAGTTGTAGAGATTCTCACATGTGAAAAGTGAGAAAATATGCCGCTTTTAAACACAATTTGACATACATCTGATTTTACTTTTGTTTTTAAGAACAAATGCAGTTTTTAAACACATACTCGGTCGATTTCATTTTTTTTTAAGTTTTTTATCTTAAACGGTGTATTTAGGTGGGTACTGATGTTCAGATTCCATATCATAAAAATTAGTAATAAAATCGAGATACATTAAATATACAAAGCCACTGGTCAGATGTTAATACTATTTGGCAGAAAACGTCCCTAGGAGACCCTTCCAAAATTACTGAACAAATGTTTTCCTTTGAGAGGCGTGTTTGCTATGGCAACCAAAATCAATATTTGAAAGTATTATCCTCCAAAGAAGCACTGGTCAGATTTCAATAGATTTGGAAGAGATAGGTTTTAGGTGGCCCACTATCATTAATGCTTAAGCCATAATGACATCTAAATTAAACATGTACGTCAGGGTGCGGGGCCTGGTGTCCTTTTATATGGCTATTTAGAGATTTGCTGTATGAATAGTTTACTTTGCCTTCTGACTTGAATATTGATGAACTGATGATTTTCAAAATGTTCTTGCAACTAAGGTTAGTTTGTTTTCTAAATGAGGGTCAAAACTCTTTATCGTTGTAGATTTTATTGACAAATAATGAATATCGATCTGGGTCTGTCCTGATTGCATAATGTTGTTAATACAGGTATATTAATAGAGTACATGGTTAACTCATATTGGTAGCACTATGTAAACTATATGTTATGCATATATAGTTCTTGTGTATCAACAGTTTTGAAAATATCAACACTTTTCTTGCAATAAATTAATAATTTATTCCGCGTATGCACGGGTCGTATTTCTAGCACATACTTATATTTGAATACTGTTGCTTTTCAGAATAAGACTCGCTGTTTAAAAAACATTATGAATGATATAGAGATAGAAAACACTGAACTATAACGCTCGTTTTACGACTGTTTTTTTTTTTAAAAAGCTCCGTTTATTTATTCAATATATATTTGAAAAAGACTTAGAATCTCATAAAAAAGGCACTAAGAAACACACACATTGAGTCGAGACCTTTTATACATATGTGACGGTATATGTACTTCGTTACGGACAAAAGCTCAACATTGACCAAATTGTATTGGTAATAAAAGCTGAGGAACATATAACAAACGAATTTGACAGCTCAGTTTGAATTCTTATTTTCAGAATGAAACTTCACACTGGTCCAAACGGTCCTATCACCACTAACACTTGAAAAAAGTTTACGATTGGGTCAATTTTTAACATCAAATAAGCTTTCCTATGAATACGAGCAACATAACAAGAATGAGGTTATCAATTTTTATATTGATTTAAATAAGAAAATAAAATCTTTTTGAATTTATAGCAGCATGGTTGTTTTATCAAATAACAACACAACAGTATTGATGGGTTTATGGTTACTGATAATTAATTTTGGTTGACACATCCGTTTTATTTTTGATTTACATTTAATTTCAGATGACCATCAACAATCTAAAGACCTTCTAAATATCATCAGTAACTACACACATGGTAGTAATGGAACTGCGTTAGAATCACAAGATGGTCCAGTTTATAACTACGGATTTGCGCCACCCAGACTGTTTCAATTCCTCAGAATCACAAGTGCGCTTCCAAGATTTATGACAGTTTGTGAAGTTAAAGTTGTACAGGGAGGTATGTAGCGGCCAGTTATTAATCTAAATAAAATGTTATTGGCAGCATTTACTGCAACCATACTTTAAAATTGCAAACAATATAAAATAAGTTCAGACTCATACATACTTTACTGTATGATGTTGATCTTACTATCTCGTCAAATCTCAATTATACGGTGTTTTCTTTTTTTTTTGGGAGGGGGGCTTTAAGTCGCTGCGACAGTATTTCAGTCATTTCGCGACGCCCGGCTAATTACTAGTTCAATTATATGTAATGCATGTTCTACATAATTGTTTTGATTTGTCACGGTATATTGAAAATATGAAACGAGTTGTCAAAAACTGTAGAAAACGAAGCTCTGATGAGTTTTGTACAGTTCCTGACAACGAGTTTTATATTTTCCAAAAAAACAGGACCACGAATGTAATATTCTTATTATATTATACATTCAAATGCGACGATTACTAGCGCTGGATACGCTATAAAGTGCGGTCATGTTTATACTATTCATAATGCCGTTACGGAGCATTGTATAACCACTAGTTATTAATCGAAAATATATAATGACGTTGTATCAAGCTGGCGACGTCATTTATGATATTATGTGAAATGTTAGTCTATTACAAAAACTTTACCATCCATATGGCAGTGAAATCAAACCGTAATTTGAGTCATTCTTTGATGTATTCATGTATTCAATAATCCTACACGCGAGCTTACTTTCATACATAAACATATTTTACGCAGTGTTATAGCACATTACTTCGTTTTCATTAAGTGCATTTGAAAACCAGGCTACATGAAACACAACATTTCATGGTTGAAAAGTTAACTTTAAGGTGTAAACACTGTTATGATTTAATCATTAGTATACTGTTTGATTGATTAGTTCTGTATGTTTTATGCGTTTCTTTTTCACAGAGTGTTCTAATGGAACGTTTGGCGACAAATGTGTTCGTGGTTGTCACTGTCGCGACGGACAGCCCTGTAACAAAGTAACAGGCAAATGTCAAGCCCCTGGATGTCAACCTGGCTGGATAGGACAGGCATGTGATCAAGGTAAAAATGAGTATGTGTACTTGATAAGACTGATTAAAGGATGACATTATTCCTCAGAAGAGACCTAGTGTAATTCTAAATTCGGGCAATTAAATACATAGAGGTTGTCCGTTTAGTCCATACACAAAAAGAATACACCAGCATAAAAACATGTTGTGTTTTCTCCTACCAGTATTTTTTTATTTAAAGAAATAAAATACGCGTTGCCATGACAAACATAATGGATAATTATCAACCTATAACAATATACCAAAATTTGGTATTTATAGTCATACTTCATATATTTCATTTAAAATTGTCCTTTTCGATTAAGACACTGCTGGTAATATGACTATTTTATTGATTGTAATGTAAATTGTAAATTGTAATGTACTCGTGCTCAAATAGTTTTTTTCTAGAATTGTCTATTTGTATGTAAATCTATTTTTCAAAATTGCCCAATTTCCTCAGACGCCGGTGATATATATAACCTTTAACTCAACGTTAATGTATTAACCCATTTTAGTATGCCCACGTGGAAGTTTCGGGGACAGTTGTTTGGCATTATGCCACTGTTTAAACGAAGCCAACTGTAATAACCTCAACGGTATATGCGATAATCACTTGTGCGCGGCCGGATGGATCTTGGACAATTGCAGTCAAGGTAGAGTACTGTGTTCTTAACCTTTCACTTCAGCGGCAATTATACGCATACAGCAATATTTCGCCTGCTTCATTTTATAACGTCAAATGTTCTCTTGAAATATGGCAAAGAAAATTGGCCAAGTGTCAAACAGCTTGGACCCAGATGAGACGCCGAATTACACGGAGTCCATCCGAATCAAAGATGCATGCATATGACACTATGGTTGGGGTAGGCAGTTCACCGGCTAACAATTATTGATCAGACAAATAACCGTGTATTTCAACAACACTTGCAAAATTATGAAAACTATTTCGGGATGTCATAGTAAGTCAGCTTTTTAAGTGTTGAATAAGTTATTTTTAAAACTAAAACGTTTGATGTATATAGTTTACCGTAAATAAAGTGTTTGATTGTTCTTGTTTTATAGAATTTGACTTTCGCTGTCCATAAATATGCCTACCCTTTTAGCCTGCATGAATGTGACATTTAGCTTGAATCATTCCATTCAGTGTACGGTTCTATCCGATACTACGCTATTCGAACTTTAATACATGTAAACATTACAAAAATGGGTAGCGGCGGACAGTGTGCCTTTGAAGCTATCATAGAAACGTTACAAAATCAAATCAAGTTAGATATTTAACGTAGCTTGCAAAGTTTTCTAGACGTAATCGGTCAAAGGATGACAGAATCGAATGTAAACTTTAATTTTCCCTGTATAAGATATCCATTGATATGCCATGTTTTCAACTTATTCATTTTCAGATTAATGCTTATTATACTTTCCCTCTTCAAGTTGGCCTAATCACTAGTTTAAGAGGGCTTTTCAAGAATTTTAATAAGGGGTTTCCGAGTACTGTTTGATGAAAAATTGCGGTTCACACATCCGAGCAGTAAGGGCTTGGAGAATGAATTTCCATAAAACGCAGTAGAAACTAACCTGCAGAGTTAGTATATGAAAATTATTTGTTCATAAAATGAACACAGGTGTACACAGGTGTATTGCGCTTAAGGCTGTAACGAATAAACCATGTAGCGAACTCGATTACATATCACAATACAGAGTAGCGAATACGAATACTATTCCCGAAAATAAATACATGTATATTAATTGTTTTAATTTAATTAAGAAGTAATAACTATGATTATAAATGATATTTTGTGATAATAATTATTGATGAAATTGATATAAAGCAGTGTGTGTGTTTGACCTCTTAACAACCTTGATAATATATGTTTGCTCAGTCTTTCTTCGTGCAATATGCAAAACAAATATTGACTGCCGAACATTTTTGAAGGTAACATTAAAATGAAAAATTGCTGATAATAAAGGGGCGTAAGCCATGATCAACTTTCATATCCATAATATAGACGTATAGTATATGCTCTATATTGCGATCATACAGTAATGTAACGGTTTTCTCGACAAAAGCCCCCTTGAATACCACATATCTTTGATATAAATGACTGCAATTATACGGGTTTAATATGTGCCTACGGGCATTATTAGCTATGTGATTTAGGCAATTGCGTTCATTTCCAAAATTATATTCCCTATGTAGCGTCCTTATATAGACCTATTGGAAATTTCGATGTTCATTTCCCAATGACATTTTGAAAGTGGTTTAGACCGGTTTTGGCCTACGCTCACGCTACACATAAGATACATTATTCGCTCTTCCGAATTACGGACGCGAATGTCGTGGTAATAAGATGCAATGGGAATTCTTAGAAGATAGTCCAATAAATCGACTATTATTCTTTTGATGTGAGTAGAAATAAAATAAGTGATAATATAAATATAAGAAATAAACGCCTCCTCGCTGCAGTTCATCGGGATATGAACTGCAACAGGTCGCGTGCAAAGTTAACGTAAACCCCTTCGGGGCATGCGACTCGTTGCAGTTCATTTCTCGATGAACTAAAGCGATAAGGCGTTTATTTCTTAAATAACAACACATACATTAAACCCTTTATTGAATAAGTCGTTCTCCTGTTCAGCATGCGGGCATGGGACATTTGGTTTTAATTGCTCTACAAGTTGTCACTGTCTTGACAATGCTCAGTGTGATAATGTGAATGGAACATGTGAAAATGGTCTATGTTTGCCAGGCTGGCAAAATGATACGTGCAGTAAAGGTAAGGACAGGCGTTTACCTATTAGGGTAAACAAGGTGATCATTTATGTTAAGGGGGCAAAAGGCAAAATATAAATACCGGTCCCGAACATAATTGTTTGTGAAGAAATTGTATTACATACATCATTATCATTTGTTTGTTTAGGTTGGATGTATCGTCGGATAAACGAATAATTTCAACTTATTACATGACATGGTTGTATAAATAATGTTGTGTATACGATTATATTCACATAATCACATATATTGAACTAGTTCTTATTTTCCAGTCACGATTAGATAAGAAAAATAATGGCAAATAAATGTGAATATGTCGTAGATTTGCTTCTTAGGCATTGACCATGTCAAGCAATGAGTTTTCTATTTATTTCTTACGTGCTGCTTGTGCTCTGTTTTGTTTTTACTACGCTGTGTGTTTTACAATGATATATGTTTGATGCGCTTCAGCTTTTCTTTCTTGGCTGCTTAAAATTTCTGCTTGTCACTAGACGATATAGTGAGCAATGAAAGCACATACGACACCGATTTTAGGCGAATCATTAGATTCCATACCTTTTGACAGTATTGTCGATATGAGATTGTCAAAAATTATACAAGAACTATCTGGAGTCGAACTTGGTTTTCGCAAACTCGGTCAAGTCAAAGTGACGCCTTTATCGAAAAGAACGCGGTAATCGCAGCAGATCAATGATGACTTTGAGAGTGAATAGTGGCCAAGCGCAGTGAGAAACGAACCTTTGATGATCATTTGTGCAATATTATATTAACATATGAGACATTTCATAATTCAACAAGTAAAATCGTAGAAATATAACGAACTACATTGACAAATATGTTCCCTTGGTAAACTACCACGCTTTATAGCCTTATTGTGTTGAAATGCCGTAAACACAACCCATCAACTTGCTCGGTAACAACAGATTATGTGTGCACATTACCGTGAGTAAAATATTATGTGTACATTAATGTAAGTCAAATAATTTTGTACTGCCAAAGGAAAGTTGTTGTCACTGATGCGGTTTGTGCGGTTGGTGCTGTTACAGTCACGTTTGAACAATTATGAACATGTATACGTAAACTGATAAGAGTTCAGGTTTTGTTTTACATGATGTGCTGTTTGTGGCTGGTAAAATATTGTTTTACTGTTGAATAAGTCGTTCTCCTTTTCAGCATGCGGGCATGGGACATTTGGCTTAAATTGTTCTAAAAGTTGCCACTGTCTTGACAATGCTCAGTGTGACAATGTGAAAGGAACATGTGAAAATGGTCTATGTCTGCCAGGTTGGGAAAATGATACATGTAGTGCACGTAAGATATTTGACCTGTCAGGGAAAACAAGGGGTTGATCATTTATGTTTAGGGGGCTAAAAACAAAATGTTGGTACCGGTCCTGAACACAAGTGTATGTGAAGAAGTTTTATCACATACTTCATTTTTGTTTTCTTATGGGTTTGTTTGTGTTGGGTTTTACGTCTCTTCGACAGTAGTTTAGCCATGTCGCGACGACCGGCTAATTACTAGTAGAGGAATACTTAAGAAACCCGTCTGTATTGCACAGACTGACAACTGGGTAGAACCACTGACCTACCGCAGGCTAGCTGGAACTTCATTTTCGTAGTTGCGGTAAACATAATTTAACGTATCAACAGTACACATATATACAATAAATAATCTTGAAACTAATACTGGTCTTGATTTACAATGCAGAGAAAATTACTAAAAACGTTATAAAGCACATTCTCTACTTTCTACACTGTTTTCAATTACCGTGTCTGCTACACAATATGAGTTTACAGAGTTTTTTGTTGTCCCAAATGAATAGCATATTACGTAAGGCATGATGCAGAATATTTGTGTGGTACGTGTTTCAGCCTGTGGGAACAGATATTTTGGGATGAACTGCTCCTCTGTATGTCATTGTTACAATAACACCTCGTGTGAGAAAGACAATGGCACGTGTTATGAAGGAAACTGTGAAGCGGGATGGCAATCTGACTCGTGCTCAAAAGGTCAGTAAGCACAAAGTATAGACAATACGTCTAACTTCTGCACTAAAATATATATTTGTTATTCTTTCTTTTATGACTATTTCGCATTCTCACAAGTAAATGTATATGTCGTAGATTTGCTTCTTAAGCATTTATCAAGTCATGCAGTAAATGTTCTATTTATTTTGTTGCGCTCGTGCTCTGTTTTGTTGTTTCTACGATGTGTGTATAACGCCGATTTATGTTTTGTGATTGTATGGTGTGTTCTTGTATCTCTATTCGCTTGATCATTTCTTTCCTGGCTGCTTAACATTTCAGCATGAACTAGACGAAATATTGAGCAATGAAAACACATACGACGCTGATTTTCGGCGAATCATCAGATTCCATACCTTTTGACAGTATCGTCGATATGAGATTGTCAAAAGGTATACAAGAAATGTCTTGAGTCGAATATGGTTTTTGCAAACTCGGTCAAGTTGAAATGATGCTTTTATCGAAGAAATTCGGTAGTCCCAGCAGATCAATTTGGCTTTGAAAGTGAATGCAGGCAAAGCGCAGTGAAAACTTGTCCTTTAAGTGAGTATGTGGTTCGGTTTCTTTCATAAAATGTACAAAGGTCAATTTAGCGTAAACTAAGCATTTTCGACATAGTTTTCATTTCAGGAAAATGTATCATTTGGCATTCATACTCGACGAAAACTTCGACATTAAAACCCCAAACTCGAAATGGTGCTCACAAGTCAATGAACGAACGATTAAATGTTGAAAGACTAGATTTAATTGTATGACATTGTACAGAAACCGTGTTATGTACAATTACATTTAACGTAGATTAGAAAATGAATTAATTCCTTTTTACCCGTCACCATAAGAAAAGACAAAGCATGGCAAATAAATGTATTTGTCTGATTTGCCTGTTTAGCTTGAACCGCATTGGGAAGTAGTTTACAACGCACTGCATGTTTTGTGGTCAAGCCTTTTACAGTTTGCCATCACGCTTCCCTCTTTGTTTGTGCGACGACAGGAATGACATTATGCTCAATGAAGACTACTTTGAAACCCGAAAACGGGAGGAGTATGTCAGCTCTATGTATTATGCCCGTTCTTTCGTGCCCTTGATGGCTGTTCTACAGTTACTATGATCGTTGACAAGTCATTGAGTACATCGATGATTGGCGAAAACAGGATATTATTATTAATTGGTCTGTGCTTTACATATACTTTACCATTGAATTTGCCATCAGTGATGTGGAGTAGTCGGACGGGGATAACTTTTATTTACACTGTAGGTCTGATTGGGTGATGGTGGGATAAGAGTGTTTTGGGCGCCCCTAAACCGGTTTAAACCCCCAGTTGTGTTTTGCCACTGACCGTTCCAAGGCGGTACTCCTGTATTCACGCTAGCGTTATGTCTGTAAGCTGTCTTTATGTGTCGTCTATATGTTTGGGCTCGAGCACGTGTGTGTGTGTGTGTGTGTATGTGTGTGCTTTTGTGAGTGTGTTGAAAGCGATCTTAAGGCGGTACTCTTATCTTCACCCTAGATTTATTTCTGTTTTTTGTCCATGTGTGTCTTCTATATGTAGCGTATGTTTAGGCTCGCGTGTATGTGTGTGTGCGCGCGTGTATGAATGTGCTGAGAAAGTACCTGTTTCTGTGCTGTTCGGGTGGCTGTTTGTTTTGTATATGGTATGTCCTGCAAGACCTTCTTATCTACAACTTTCAGTGCCATTTGGGTGGCTGTTTGTTTTGTATGTGGTGTGCCCTGCGGGACCTTCTTTTCTACTTCTAGGTATTTCAAACTTGCTGCTCCTGCTCTCTTTTGTTGTAACTACGCTATATTATTACTCACTTGTGTATTTTCGTAACTCTGTTTGTTTTATCCTGACTTCTGTAGCTTGTTAATACTTCGACATTTACAGAGTTTATACTTTTAGACTGTTTAGTCAATACTGTTAGACAGTTTTGAAGATCTTTCATTTTTAAAAACTAATATAGAATAAATATATGCAATTGAACAAGATTATCTCAAGCTCGGTAAGGTAGAGATATCGCTTACAACTTCACCAGTACTTCAAAAGAAGTGTGTGTATCTGAAGGTGTCTATGCGCATCTAGCCGCATCTAAAGGTAGCACAAGGTATTGTAAGGTAAGTAGTCCGTACCTAACCGCATTCAAAGATAGCAGAAGGTAATTTATGGTAAGTAGTCGGTATCTATCCGTATCGTGTTAATTTAATGGGAACGTATCTAACCGCTGACATCCGCGTGTATTCTCAACCATCCGTATCCGTATCTATAGGTAACTGTATCCGTACATTCATAAAGAAAATATATATCGCCCACAAAATCTACGGAAGACTGCGGATTTTATCTGCGACTATCCGCCTTTCTGTGTGTCTGACTAGGGCATACCATTGATTGATATGCGGACATATTCGGTTAAAAGAGGTTTAAGATGAAACGCAGTAACGTAATAAACACGCCACTAGACGTTTGTAATTGACAGCTTAAAGTCATCGTGTTCTTAGCAGTTAGTGCATGTTGGAAGTTCTTTCATGAAACGTTATGTAATGTAATGAAAAGCGGTTGTGACGTACTTTGGCTTACTTGTTCGCTTATCTCTATATAGATCATATACAGAAGTATCAATAACTTACAAACTATAAGGAAGAACGAAATTAAAGAGCGCGTGACTCCAATCTGCAATTTGATTCATACGTTGTCAACCATATTTGTAAAATCATTCCACTCGAGTCTGTGTTAATTTTAAAATAAACGATATACAGCCCAACCTGTTTCGAAAGGCCATCAAATAAGGTATCATAGCAACTATCAATGAAAAATGTTCGTGTAATGCAGAACAAAATTAATGCAGAAAGCTTTCTGCAATACTGTCATTCTGCACTCTGCGAAAATATCATATGGTATGGTTAAGAAATAAAATTTAAAGTAAGTACATTATTTCTGAAATTCAGTCATAAATACACTTATAATAATTTTGCAACACATATATACAACCCTGTTTTTAAAAGCATAACTTGTTTTCATGATAAGGTTGACATTTTGTATCATTGTACCTTTGAATTGTCATCCATATTTAATATGTCATAAGCTTCATTTTAAAAGTCTGAGGTCAGTTTTATAAAATAGTTGAACCTAGAACAACGTTTGTACTACGCTTTAATCAGTATTCACACATATTCTTCATAATACATACAATTTGTAGAATGTGGCCATAGGCAATTTGGTTTAGGATGCTTATCAGTGTGTCATTGTCAAGGAAACACTAGTTGCAACCATACAGATGGCATTTGTAAAACTCAAGGTTGTGATGCAGGTTACAGTAGCCTCTTATATGATAAAGGTATTTGGAATGACATTTCAAACGTTTTCACCCTCTTGTCATACTGTGTCGGTCTCGTTTGGAGGCATCGAGAGTCCCAATTTGAAAATAACACCCACGGCATTTAAGGCGATGCCGTCGAACAGTAAAAAAATATACATGCATTTGAGAATTGCAGCTAATGACACTTTGATCGGCGAACTAAAGAGAAACCGAATGGGATACACCTTTATATAATTCAAAGTGTTGAACTCTGAGTAGTGTATGAATTAAATGGAATCTGTTTAGGATTTAACATTTTTTCAACAAGCAAAGAATACACTGCTGTCTATTCTTATCAGCATCAACATGCATTGGCTTTAACAGACTGTATCGCAGAGTCTCCTTAAATTTTATGTTCAAAGTATAAATATTATACACCGACAATTACATGATTACATGTATCAAGTAAACGTAGAAAAGTAAACCTTGCATAAATTAGTTTAAACATTGTCAACACAATGACATACATTAGGATGCATTAAAGCCTCATTTGCGATAGTCGCGTTATGTTTTGATATCGTTTATATAAAGAATGTATTTGTTTGTTTAAATGCAGAATGTCTTCATCGAAAATTTGGACAAAACTGCGATTCAACCTGTTATTGCTTGATAAATCCAACATGCCAGAAAAAAATGGAATTTGTGATTTAGGCCTTTGTGAGCCTGGCTGGCAGTCAGATTCGTACAGTGTAGGTAAAAATATGTCATACCTTGGTGCACTTGGTGAAAAAGTTCTATTTTTAGCAACTGTCATTGAAAAAGGGACACTTCAGTCGTGGAATTTACAATAATAAGTACTCTCCATAGAATAGCAAATAAGGTAGTTCCTTATCAATTCAATAGTTTATTGTGATATATAAGGCCACCGACCCATACACAAATATATACACATTACATCAAAACTTTGTTATTGGCAATAGCAGGAGCAAAATCAGTTTATGCAGTATGAATCAACATTATCAAGAGTAATGTATTATGTGGTTATACTTTTCTCTATTAACTTAACATGTCGGCATCGAAATCATAGGCTCTAGTAAGATACCCTGGCTACGA
>JAULCE010132204.1:5779-19768 GCA_032359355.1 Macoma nasuta | reverse complement strand
GGCGGCTGGTCTGGGGCTACATTGTTTGCTATGTCCGAGTGCCCCTTTTCGCGTGACGAGGCCCATATATCATTAATAGAAAATTGAATAACGGATCGGTTAGCATGATGTTTTACATAATAATAATTGAAAGCAAATTGGATCTGAATTTCATTATGGTCTCAAAAAAGGACACAAACAGTAATAGGGTCAAAGTGATTTGAGATAGCGAGAGGTTGCGGATATAAAAAGGTAAATCAAAAACTAATACAACAGCTAAACATGAAGATATTTGCGAAAATATCATGCTAGCTGTTATAAAGATCAAAGTTCAATTTTTTTATAAGTTTCTTTAATGATTTCCTAAGCTGATAAAATTGAAAGCGAAACACCTGCTACAAGCAATTCAAGCAATAAGTTTTTATAAAACCCTTTACAATTGAAGTTTTAACAACGTATTCTTTTTATCGATGTGCGTTAAGTTCTTAAATTAGAAAGCTCGAATAATGACTAACAAGACTACCTGATTTTTAACCATTATCCTGCCAATCGCAACTATTGTGATAGCGACATCCAGCTTAGACCAGATCGGACGCCGAGTCTGGATCGTAGATGTTTGACATTAAGGCAGCAGGTTTCACCAAATTGATGATAATTTCAGCAGACGAGAATTTCAGCTGACGAGAATTTCAAGGGTTAACCTTTTCACCGCCGTAGTCGCCTAAATGCGCCGTAGCAAATAGTCCAGTCACACATCAAGCCGCCATAAAACTGCACTTTTTGCAACCAATGTTTTTTCCCTTGTAAACAGTTTCGGAAATACAAAGTTTATTCTATCGTCTCTGTGATTATTTCGTTAAAATATTTTATCTTAAGCAAGTCACGGCCGATAGTTTTATATTTGGCCCCAAAGTGTTAAGAAGCAAGAAAAAGCTAAGACAACGCGTACTAGACGCGACGTTTGCTATGCTAGTTGCTTACGTTACAAACCCCGATATCAATAAAAGAAATTACGGGCCTGACAAGAAAACAACTCGGCTTGTGGCATATTGGATTTGCTCTCAATACTATTTGTCGCGGTGCGTTTTAATGTCTAATTTCTTATATCGTCGTTCTGAATCCTGTACTCCACAAGCTATTTTAGACTGATTCAAAATGAAAATAATGAATGAGTATGAAGATTATCTAGGAAAAACGAATATTATATTTTGGTATTGAAAACAGTTGAGGAAATGGAACGTTTGCACGTAACGAGCAAATACAACATTTCCTACAGTGTTTCAATATTCGTATCCTACCAAGGAGCTAAAATTCGTATCTGTTGAGAAAATGGTTACACCGATGTCCTCATGTTTAACAACACTAACACATGTTAATGGACATTGTTGTATCCTTCTTTGAAGATGCACAAAGTAAGTAAAGTATGGCTGTTGTATAAAATGATCAGGTTTTGTTTTGTTGAAAGCACTTGACCTAATGAGCTTTTTCTTTTGTCCGTGTTTGAATATATTGAAGCTGCCCCGAATATGGATGCAGGGAATATTTTGGTTAAGCTTTAATTTCCACACAATGAAAATCTTCTAAAATAAAATATGATTTTACATCAGGCGTTTTGGATCACAAAATATCCTCCGCGATGATAGGTTATTTAAAGTGCATGAGGTGAAATTAATTTCACCATTGATTTGTATACAATTCATGTATAATCCTTTGTAAATCATACAGGTATGTATATGGTGGGTAAACATACACTTTTAAGTTTATTGGAGTTATATCTTAACAAACATATGACGCTTTTTAATCATAAACGTACGACAAATTGGTAATATGGCAACGAAAAAAGTGAACTAGCTGCTATCCTACCTTGAGTCGCTTTACCTAATACGCCCGGCTAAAATATGTAAAAATCGTGTCCGGATCGGTTAAATGATAAACGTACTCAACGAAATACTAGAAAAGCTTCATATTTGTTTCTGTAATTCTAGGTTATAATATTTTATTAAGAATCATATCTCCACCTATGCTATCAGTATCAAGTATAACCAAACACCCAGCTTACAATATTGTTTATTAAGATATATTTATGTTTTCGTGGTTATTACTCTATTTGGTTTAATCTTCGGCCACCGCGAGGAATAAATGAAATTATCTAAACAATCTGAGAAGCTCATTCTATTACATAAACGTGTGCTTAAAAATACCGATCATATAGGTTAATAATGTAGACCCTGGCCAAACTTCTCCCTAAGGAGCTATATGTTTCTCCCCAAAAAGCAGTCTTGTCAAGCGCTTCACAATTTGCTTTTGCCCTGCTCGCCGAATACTAAGAGTAATTATAGTACTGTGAATTCGGTTGTATGCAATGCTATATATTGTTTGGTTATGCTAGAAAAGGCAGACGTTTCTTACTGCTTATGTCAAGTGTTGGTGTTAGATGGTATTATATATTGATCATCAATGATATTTTGTGGTAGGAATATCTTACACATTAACCATTTTATTTGTTTAACCAGTTTTGTATTGTTCCGATGAGATAACATAGACGGACAAAACATTATATGGGGATAAAATTCATCATCCACAGTATGGATTTACCATCTAATAGTAACGGAAGAGCGACGCGGCTACTCACTATAAACTCTATCATTGCAGTGTATTATGGCACAGTATCAGGCGGCAAACGCTCCCTCCTACCGACGTAAAACGTACTATATAGTTCAGAGAATTCACTTTTTTAACACAAAATCGTTTCATTCCCATGTAAGGGATTTTAGAAACACCAAAGTAAATAAATCGTCCCAATAATTGTTCAAAGTTTGTTACAAGATGAATGCTTACGGTGGAATGTGCCTATAAAATCATTTTTGAATTTGGCAGAGCTGTTTTGCACAATAAAAATTCAAGATATTTCTGATTTGAAAATGTTAATAACAGTTCAATATCTCTATTAATCTTGAATGCATGAAGCGTCAAACATGACCTCTGACGTTACTTTTTTCCCCCGCAGCGTCTGAAAACGAGCAAATAACGTTATTGGCCCATATTGGCTACAAGTCATTCCATACATGATGGGTGTTTATTCTATCGCAATGTGACTTTTAAAAGCTACACATTGATACTAATTGTGTCGCTCTCCGGTCGACGTCAACGGTGCAGCGGTAAAAACAATAGCGTTGCCACCAAAAAGTTGACGTCGAGATTCATCCGGATGTTTGGCTTTACATATGACTCATGTAAAACCCTAACTGTAAGAAATTGTCAGAATTTTATATTATGTTCAGCAATCATGTATCTCTTAAACCCTTATACTGCTATAGGGGGTCACCGGATGTTTTGTTGCACAGTATTCAACTCGCTATCCCACCCTAAACACACATAAGTTCGCCGACACTCAATTAATGAGGTGTTATATTTTTCTTACTACACATAGAAACACTTTTTAAATATAAATTGCCGAGTGGGGAATAAGCTTTCCTATGTTATAGAAATAATTGTCAGACACCTAACGGCAAAAGCTGCCCGAACTGTTACAAAGCATACGTCGTGCTTTGATTTTGATTCCCAACTTTATAGTACTATATGTAAGTATTCGTGACGCCAACACTAAATCTGAGGTTAACATGGTAGTCTTTTACTGACAATCATATACTGCTATATTCGCATTAATATACATTTACACAATAAATATTTTATCTTCTTATTAAGAAAAGTCAACTTCTACCTCCAGGACGTCAATTTGAAGACGTTGTTTAATTTTTATAAAACACGCAAAGTTTTATGTACTCTATCAGTAAAACTTCGTCAAATATTAGCCTTCACTCGATATATTAAGTACAACGAACGGAAATATGTCAAGGACTACAGCACAATGTTCTAGAACAACGGATTGTGAATATCATTTTTTTTGTGAAAACATTACAAGGGGTGAGGTAATTCTAATACTCGTATAACATTCAAAAACATTACAGCGGATCATATCAGAGGACTGTGTTCACTTATGTATAAACAACAATGTCAAATAGCAGTTATCCTTAATACCAAGGCCATATTGAGAATGAATGTTATAAGAGAAAATCCTTACTGTTCGATCCATTTGAGCTACTTGGCGCCAACAAATCGGTTTCAGAAATGCCGAATTACTTGGCGTCTGATCTGGATCAATACCTTCACATGTTGTTTTCTTTTTAATATACGATACGAAAACTAACCAGATTAACGTTGTCACAGGTATGCTCCAGTTATTGTTAAATGTGGCTTAAAAACCAGTTTAAATCACCAGAAACCACACAATGCGCTTTATAATGCACATCATACTGTTTTGAACCAGTTCCTATAGCGTATCTCCCGATAATGGTTATTTCCATTCGATACTGAAATGTAAAATACTGATGTCCTTCTGTATTGATAAATTGACAAATTTTGCACGACATATCCCGTTTGATATTTGGAACGCGTCAATTATTATTTAGCCCTAACCCTAATCCATATGTGGCGGGTAAGAACATCCCTTCTTTGTAGAGCTACTTTGTGTCTGCAACCCAGGAGTCGTATTCATAAAGCTCCTTAGGACAATCTTACACTTAAGTGAAAAATTTCAATGCAGATTTCTCTTTTTTTTAACTACAATACTTTAGTGAAACTTTGCATGCTTGTGTAAAACATAGTTTTTTACAAGCCCTCAAAGTTTCATTGAAGTATAATCGAAAATAAATTGGAAATCTGCATTTGAAATTTTCACTTAAGTTTGAATTTTTCCTTAGAAGCTTTATGAATACGGCCCCGGGCCATCAGCGCCTTCAGCGCTTTGATTTAGATATCCATGGTTACTTAAATAGAAAACAGTTATTCGTATAATTAAGAATGTTTTACATTAGATTATTCAAAAATCCTTTAATCTCTGATCAAAAAGCAGTGTAATGTCTGAAGAGATTTGTATTGATTTTTTAATGATTCAGATTGACTATACAATACTTTAATCGAAGCGCGAAAAGGCTACACATTCTGTAAAATGGGGAGCCTTTAAAAGCAAGAATGCCAAATTAAATCAGAGAAAATTGCCGACTCGGTATTATTGAGTTTGTTCATGAGTAATAATTAAAAACGCCACCTAGCACCGGTTTAAGCGGTATTCAATTTTCAAAACTAAACGTGTTGAAATTCATGATGGATCAGAAATTATAACAACACTGAAAATAAAGTACGGGTGACGTTTTACGGCCGCCACAGCAAAGTTCTGCACGTACACGTTAATTGAATATACACTTTTCCATGAATAAGCTCTAAAATGCATATTTATTTTATATATAATATTTGTTTCAAATAATTATAAGTTTACCCTTTACTCCATAGTTACGCATTTGACGCCTTTTTAGCAGATGACTATTACAACATGCTTCATTTTCTACAATGTTTCTTATACAGTTCAACAATGGATTACCTATATATTCACCCTTGTCATAACATCTTTTTTCCTCGTGGGAGAGTCTAAAAAGCACATGCGTAATGTTTTACACATTTAACTGTAACATGTGTATTATAACACGATAACTGTAAATTATGTAAATACATTCGTAACATTTTATTCTATTGTCAATACATTTACGATGCAATCGGTGTCATTGACGTGAATTCACAAATAATCCTTTAACTAACGGGCCTAAATATGTTTTAGAAATGATCAAATGTAGATTGTTCATAAATGTAACGCGTGTGTGTGTTTATGTTGCGATTTACGTCGCTTCGAAAGAAAGTTGGTCATTAAGCGACGCTCGGCTAATAGCTAATTCAGAAAGACCATATAAACGCTTCCGGGTTTTTTTTGTATCAGATTTAAACATATTACACATGATAGGTTTTGCATTTTCTTTTTAATTGACGTTTAGGTCAATCTCCGGTGGAAAAGAGTCCCCTGTGTTGCCAACAGTCTGTAGCATAACCTGTTTTGAGCTATTATCGGCGCGGCAAATACATTCGACATTGTTTGGTATATGTTTTCTGCCATATCTTTGTAAAAACAATCAAGACGTTTGGATTCTAATGAGACCCTTAGGATCTAAATTATCCGTGATATATTTCATTAATGTGTCTACATGTTAGGAACGATTGTTTGAACGATTGTTTTAAATAAAACATATAAATCTTTCAGAAACCAACCAACCAAATGCGTTTTTTATATAAAGACAATTTAGAATGTTTAGCAATGACATAGACGTAAATAAGCCAGACTGGGTACTACAAATCGATATCGCTGTGACCGAGTAAACCCTCTTATCCACACGCCTTTTATCGTGTCTACGTGTTAGAATTTGAATTAAAACTGTAGGCAAAAGAAAAAATCACTTTTTGAATTGTATTTAAATAATTGTATGAAATGGGGTATTACTCATAATGAGCAAACGCTCCATTTCCTAAAATATTTGTTATAGTCATAAGTTATAGAGGCGATAAAAAGCGCTTCTGTTGAATAAAGGGTAAGTTCATAAATTTGACATGGCAGTTTAAGGATCACAAAAGTATGCATTTTATACTTGTTAAACATATGCAGCACACTCATGGTATTGGTATTGACAAATGATTGCAAATAAACATGTGCAGCCTATACTAAAATAAACTCAATAAACAGGTAAACCTGGTATGGTATTTACTCACGCATTTTTAGACCAAAATATTAAACAAAAAGCCAAAGAAAAAGGTTAATGGTTACTCATGGGTTTCGAGTCTAGGATTGTGTTGGTAGATAAGAGGTCAGGCTAAACAGTGTGACCATTTTGTAAATGAAACTACTTATTTTGTTATGAAGCTTTGAACAAATAATCAACCAGCAACATTGAAATGACCTTGGTGAGCAACATATGTGCAAAATTAATGAAGAAAAGGGAGTAAATTTAAGTATGTTGTTTAATTTACTCGGTCTGAAACCTCATATATTTCATATTATCAATAATTAACATGCAACATGGCAAGAACCATTAACCCTTTTACCGCTGTAGTCACATAAATGCACCGTTAAAAATAGTGCAGTCCCATATCACACGCCGCCTTATAAAGCGACGTCGGATCTGAAACTTCACTATTTCACAACACATTTTAGTCCCGTGTTAACAGTTTCGAAATCTACAAAAATTATGTAATCTTTTCTGTGATTCATTTCGCTAGAATGTTTTATTTGAAACTAGTCACAACCGACAGTTTTAAATTTGGCGCCGACAGGGTAAAGTTTACATTGTTGTTTGGCATGTTTTATTATATTTGTCTGAAACATATTCAGTTACGGATAAAATTGATTACAGATCTTCGAGATTCATTTGGAACGGATTAATCTTACAATTCATATTAACCTTATCTCATATTTTATAAATATGATTCACAATAAAACTGGAATTGCTAAATAACGTTATTATTCCTTATATGCTTATACTAATAAAGTTTATTCAAGAAAATTCACCAAATTAGGTGCATAAGTGAAATAATCTGTTTGAGATCTAGTATACACATAGTCGTAAATCGTTTTATAACATAGATACCCTTATCTTCGATTTGAGAACAAATTACGAAACAACGATCTCCAACATGTGTGATAACAAAAACCGAATTGTATTCATACGCCTCAAATTTGCATACACGAATCTGTTTAGGTGATAAAAAGAATCCATCATGAGACTCGGTTAGTAACTGCCTTTTTCTAGACTCATTTAAAAAATCTTGATCTCCAAAGAAAACTCATGACGGATCCTTTATATCTCGAACTCATTTAAGTCAAAGTCAGGTTTTTATCAAAACGATACTCTGAACTAGAATTTAAGTGTATAACTCTGTGAATACGAGCTCTAGTTTAGCAAAATATTTTATTAGTTCAGGGGCCGTATTCAAAAAGCGTCTTAGTAAAGTCTTAAACTTAAGTGAAAAATTCAAATGCAGATTTCCAATTTATTTTCAATGACATTTCAATAAAACTTTGCATGCTGGTGAAAATTATAGATTTTCACAAGCATGCAAAGTTTCATTGAAGTATTTGTTGTAAAAAAAGAGAAATCTTCTTTTGAAAATTTCACTTAAGTGTAAGATTTTACTATGATGCTTTGTGAATACGGCCCCTGATTTACCGATGATCACATTGAATTTAAACGGGCAAGTCGAACTAATTAAAAAAAAACATTACAGCACTTCAATGGAACGAGAGCCGACAGTAACAACCTTTTAAGTATTTTCAGATGTTTACAACTACACTTGATAAAAACATTCCATTATGCATTTGCTTTAGATGCGATAAGGTTTAATAAGTATAATGGTGAAAGTGGTCCATCGAATACTTTAGATTTGCCTTAAAAAGAGGGAAGTATTATGGATATTAACATTTCATTTATGGATTAAAACTATATTAATAATAATCAAGTACATTTTCTCAAACAAGACTTGATTAGATTGTACTTTAAACTGGTGAAGATAATTGTTACTAAAACTCCAAACTAATAACGTTTGACTAGAAGTCTATTACAACCATTTTGTAAATTTCCAAAACCGAACTTTATGTAAATGTAGTTAAACTCATTAGTGATTTTCTACTGTCGTAAATGGCGGGACGTACCTTGAGGTAACAGCTGTGCATTGACAACGTCGTAGAGATAAAGATTAATTACGACGTCGTTGTCATAACATGTTTGTTTTACTATAAATATGTCGAATGTTTTGTATTTGAATTTAGTGTATAATAAAAGGTTGAAATCAGAACATCACTCCCCCTCTGTGAGCATTCCGTCTATTTGGGTGCCGTGACCAACAAAGTAGAGAACGAAGCAGTTACATACCCCCAGCGGTCTGCTTCTACGAGTCAAATCAAGCAGAGGAAGAAGATGTTACATACCACAGTGGTCTGCTTTGACGAGAAGAAGACGATTCCGAAAAACGATCGCGAGAGACGATCAAGAGAAAAAAGAAACACTCAGAAAAGAGAAAAAAAACGTATACGTGCAGTAGTAGGTCTACAGAGGAAGGATAGCGTTCCTGTGCTGTGGCTGATCTACAGAAAAGAAACCGTTTCCGTGCAGAAGCGGAACTACATAGACAGGAAGCCGTTCCCGCGCATAAGCGGATCTACACAGAAACCAGCGCAGAAGCGGATCTACAAATAAAGAAAAGAAGCCGTTCTCGAGTAGAAAATAACCTAGACAACCTGGTCTGCTTTTAAAGTAAAGTAAGCGGTTAACCACCAAAACGAAAACAAAAGTTATTTTAAATGAAAGTTGGTCTCAGATATATGGTAAAAGCCGGTATTTGAAGCATTTCGGACGATTCTGCACTCGCCGACATAATTCCATACCTTCTGCAGAAGTCTACAGCCATTAAGTGTTCGACTGAAAAGATCTCAAATTATATCGACGCTGCAAGTACTGTGGAGAGGAGCATTCAAACGTAGGAGTTTACTTACGATCTTGACAAAAACATCACCTTTATTTGGTGGATATGTCTGACACTTCAATAAAGCAGAATAGAACCACCGCTGCAATACAGGCATATTCTGTATCTTCAGGGAGTAGCGGCAGCACACAAAGCAGCGTCTACCTCTCCACACCACGGACTGCCCAAATTGACGCTTCCCACATTTGCAGGCGACATTACGCAGTGAAAAACATTCCGGGATACATTTGAGTCCTCCATTTACACCCCAGCGTTAGGTGACGAGGAAGAGGCATATGTTTATCCAAATGATATGTATACACCTTTCAAATGAGAAAACAACAATATACATGTTGGTCGACTGTGTCTTGAAATAAGCATTCGTTAGTTCTTAAGCATTCATAGATAACTCATTCATGTACAAGAAGAAATGCAAAGGAATGCTCGTGCTGGTCTAAAATACTTTCATATGTTTGAGCGCATAACTAGCAACGGAACTTTTCATTTGATGTGAAATTTCGGCATTTAATTAAGAATAATTACAGATACGAGTATTTCAGTACATAGGCCTAATGAGGATTCTTTTTTCATTTAATAGGCATATTATCAATTTTGTTGCATATTATTATAGTTATAAGTGTCCATTATTGGGTTACACACTGCAGAATTTCGCGTAATGGATTAATTCTTCTTTGAACAAAATAAAATCGAACCTCGTAGTACCGAACACGATTAAGTCGAGTTCATGCAGTATTCAAACTAAATTCTGAGGCAAAGACTAACAGTTTTGCTTTATATATGCGTATTGAGCTTGAACATTTTAAATATAAAATTTTATATTAGTTCGAACCCCCTAAACTCGATATTCACGTTTTCGCACATATTAAAGAAGTCCGCCCAACGTCGTAATAACTATTTCGTCATGTGCTTATAAAACTCAACCATTTTTTCTACGGTATCACAATTGACTGAGGCAATGAGAAAATTCCATCGATTGTTTATCTTTTTAATGTAACATTTGCTACGCCAGGAAGATTAAAAGCTGCAGGCAAAAATTAAGTAGAGTCATGTATGCCAGTAAGCGCCTTACGAAATAAATAGTTGTTGAAAATATGTCGGGCTTATCTAGTTATGGTGGCTGTTTACTACCAAAAACACATTGAAGTGGCTTTTGGTCCAGAACAGCAATGACGCATTTGGGCGACAGTAAGCAAACTGTCGATTTCTTCTTGTTTCAAAATAAAGCTGCAAAACATACCGAAAACCTTTTGTACTTAACGATGTATGTTATTTCAAAGTGTAAGTTGATTAAATAAAATATCCATTTTTATTGACACTTTTCCTACCAATCGCGACAATATTAATTAACAAATGCCTCATTTCTTACATTTTTTTTCAAATTATTCAACAATTTTCAATTTTCATTGCTCTCACAAATGAAATTATCTCATCAGATAAAAGAATAGTGGATGACTGGATATGTCTATAAAAATCATTTAGAGTAAAGGGTAGATCTATTTCCGCCATGACATAAATGTATTCTTAAAACATCTATAGAAACAATACAGTCGACACAGTCGAGAGACGTTATGTCGAAGCTGGTGGCACTTTTTTCTTAATCGATTACTCCATAGGCTATTTTTATCTCAATCACAATAAAAATTTATTATGAATAAGAAGATACTCTTGGATTGAAGATAACACTTATTTTAATGAATGTGAAAATATTTTGAAAAATTTAGTATTTGCTCAGTATGAGCAAATGCTCAATCACTTATAATATTTTAAAATATCATCCTCTACACAAGCGTCAACATACGTATTAATGAAAAAGAAGGTTGAGTTTGGATTCTTCAGAGTTCGAATTAAACTTGATTTAAAGATACTTCGAGCTTCTGCCAAATACACCTCAATATCGGAACGTATTGACAAAGACACAACTTATGTTTTGGTTAAGAGTTAAGTCTCGATTAAGAAAGAATTTGAAATAACGAGTTTTGACATTTTTCATTAATCTTTATTCGTTCATTAGTAAAGACTGGTGTAATTCAATTCGTTTGCTTTATATCTGCAATTAAACAAAGTCTTGATAAATAGCAAGCCAGCAAAATTTAAGCAAACAATAAAAGATACTTTCTCTCGCATTTTATCGTCGAAAATATGAATGATTGAATAACCTGACTATGGCTTTTAATAACTTGTCAGATTCATGTACTTCAAAACTAGGATAAATGTAAAAAGTAAGGACCATTCTTACCAACAGACATTTATAAAACAAAACACAATACTTTTCGATAAGTTTAACAACAGCGAATGTAAGTCATACATATATCAACTAATGAAAGGCTAGGCTATCATATAAACGACTAAGACTAGTGCATGGGTTATTCATTTTATCTTATAAATTCTGGCATAAGAATTTATGCTTAGACTGCTTTACATGGAAATTGTGCCTATCAAAACGACCTTAATCCACATCAGACGCAGCGTAACTCGGCGTCAGATCTTGATCCAAGATGTTTGACATTATGACAATAGGTTCACTTAATTCTATAATCCTTTAACAATATGTTTTGTTTAGTTTTATTATTTCAGTCACGAATATTTAAACCAAGCAATTCTAGGAAAATTAGACTATGCTGACTGCCATGTTGCGTGTTCCCTGTCCCGTCAGCAATATTCATATTATATTTCCAATGTACTTTGTTAAACACTATAAAATAGGCTTATATCATGTGGTATAAGATTATATTTGGTTTCCTTTTGTCAACCAAAGCAATATAGACGTGATTGATAGGCAATAGTAGTGTAACAACATTTGGAATATATATATTCATAAAGTTATTCATAGGAAGTATTTATATGAAATGAAATTAAACTTGTTTGAATAGATATCTCATAAATGGTGTAATAAAAGAGATTTACCAATCAAATGACGACTAAGAGTCAACTGCGTTTAGTTCATTTCATCGAGAAACAAGTGAATCCTGACCATACGCTGTTATCTACAATTACTTCCCTAAAACGAACTATCTTCAGGGATTCTACTCTAAGATTGAAAATCTCAATACAAAATGTTCAACCTCAGATATAATCTCATATTACGTTTTATAGTGGCAGACACTCTAAGGCATCACTTTCGTTTCTCGCAAAAGTCGCTCCGTACGGATTCAGTGAAACCATGTGACGACAGTGTGTGACAGAAGAATTATATTTGAGCCGACAGTCCATTTCTCCATCCAGTCTTGTTACAGCCTAGTTGAGAGTACTTATCAGATAGTATTGTGAAATTGTGTACTTCACCTCTTGCGTGTTGTAGACGAGTATTCACAAACACGTTACAAATGGAATGCCGGTATATCGGCGCGTGATCAGAAACCTCAATTATGACAGTCTGATTAAATTTTCGTATAGAGTATACAGTTACCTGTAGCAGAATTATTCATATCAAATAGCCTACCGTCCAAAGCTTTGATTTTTTAAATGAATGCCCGATTCACTAAACACACAAACACGTCACTGCTTTGATTTACGCATGCAAAGTATTTATTTAGCTAAAATCGATACTTTTAGTTGATAAACATTTGCCTAAGTAAATTTTGTGTATCGCCGTCTAATCTTTGTTTTGATGTACGTGACTGATACATAAAACCATACCATTGCTATTTACTTGATTCATTTTAGACGAATTATCTTATTAATGGTCTGACATATACTTTTAGTGAGTATAAGTCTAAACTAGAAATATCATTAAATGTGATTAATACCCCCAACCAGCAGCCTTTAATAAATAAGGGCGAGGTTTAACAATACAAAGAACAAATAAAGAAAACACAATAACTCCATAATTCAGCAAATTAAAGTTATGTTTCATAAAAACTGCACTTCCTCTCATTGAGTTCTACCACTGTCTGAAGTTATATGAAATTCCACCCAGTAGTTTTCAAGTTATACTCCGGACAATAAAACGTAACGAAGGGCAATAACTCCGTAATTAAGCAATATCGAGTTATGGTTTTTGTACACAGCACTTTCCCTTAATGAGCTTTACCGTTGTATGAAGATATAGGAAATTACATCCAGTGGTTTTCAAGTTATGCTCAGGACAAGAGTAAAGACAAAAGAGCAATTACTCCGTAATTAAGCAACTTAGAGTTATGGTTCTTTTACACTGCACTTTCTCTGTTTCCTATAATGAGTTCAATACAATTCAATAATGACAATTTTCTTTTCCCTAGATTTGCATTTTTACATCAGATTATTTCCTTGTGATAAAGGCTTTAATTACTACTCATGAACAGAGTCAATAAAACCGAGTCTGCGCTTATCTCTATATGAGTCGGCGTTCTTGCTTAGGAAGAATCTCCCTTTTACAGAACTTATATATTTCACAACAATAGGTGTTAAGTGTTGTGTGGCGGGCGTAAAACGTCGCCTCGTACTTCATTTTCAGTGTTGTAATACTTTCTGGTCCTTCGAAATCATGAATTTCTACATTTTTAGTTTTGAAAGTTGAATACCGCTTAAGCCGGTGCTAGGAGGCATAAGTATTGTTGCATCTTTAATTACTACTCATGAACAGACTCAATAAAACCGAGTCTGCAATTTTCTCTATAT
>JAULCE010132093.1:0-12158 GCA_032359355.1 Macoma nasuta | reverse complement strand
GGCTCGAATCGACAGCTGTGAGAGACCAAGGGATTTGAAGTCAGAGACTCAAACCTTTCGGTTACGACGGACCCAAGTGATAGAGACGTTTGTTTATTAAACAAGACGGTGTTAGTTCAATTCTAACCTTGAACTATTCCTTTACACATATTTATTTTTTATTTGCTTTTTTTCTCATTTTACTCGTACAAATATCGTGTTGAATATACGTTAAGATAAAAATAAAAATAAAAAAGTGATTCCCACCGGGATTCGAACTTGTAACCCCCTTGACAAAGGTGAATGTTATCAGGTCTTAAGTATATCAAATCGGTGTACAGTCTCCGTCGCCAAGTGATAGGGACGTTTGTTTATTAAACAAGACGGTGTTAGTTCAATTCTTACCTTGAACTATTCCTTTACACATATTTATTTTTGATTTGCTTTTTTTTCTCAGTTTACTCGTAGAAATTTCGTGTTGAATATACGTTAAGATAAAAATAAAAATAAAAAAGTGATTCCCACCGGGATTCGAACTTGCAACCCCCTTGACAAAGGTGAATGTTATCAGGTCTTAAGTATATCAAATCGGCCATGCTCCAATTGATAACTAAAATTTATAACGCATATACATTGGACCGATTAACCATTGTGTATTAGAATATAGTGTTTGTATACAAGTTTAGTAAACAAGAGACTGATTTAATTAAATGCACTTATAGTATTGTCTGGCAAAATCGACATGAGGCAGATTAATTTTCGGCAAGTTATTCGTTCGTTTTCATGAATTATTACGATTCAAAAACGTATTTGTACTCTTAGTATTGTTTGCTGGTCTAATCGTCACTTTTGCGTTATTGTTATGGCGAAGGTAGCCTGTTCGAACTCTATATGCAGAGCAATACCTTTTTATGCCCCGACATCTATAGATGCGGAGGCATATATTGACTGCCATGTCCGTCCGTCCGTGTGTATGTGCGTCCGTGCATTCGAGGTTAACTAGATTTTACCGTTTTGTCTAGCATCAACAGCCGTTGCTAGAATATTTTAATTGTTAAATGGTTGTTGCCTTGGACCATTTCCATCCACATATACCACCCACAATGCATTTGACCTTGACATTGACCTAATTTGTACTTAGGAAGATTCAAGTAGGCTATTTCTTGGTTAATTAGATGTTACCGCTTCGTCTAGCATCAACACCGCTTGCTAGAATATTTTAAATTGTTAAATGGTTGTTACATAGGACCAATCCCATCCACATATATCACCCAACATCCAGTTGACCTTGACCTTGACGTAATTTAGACTTATTCAAAACATTATGTCAATGATGCTACCGGGGGCATACCCGTTTATCGAACGCCGCGTTCTTGTTTATATATATAATAATGAATGTATAGTCAATTTTACTTGTAATCCTTTTCGTTAGTACATGTTCTTACAGTGTTGGTGTTTGGACGTTTACTATTTTGAGTTTACGAGAAATGGTTTAACATGCCAACACTTTTAAAAAATATATGTTGCGTTCTCTGAATACTTCTACACATGTTTACTCCTATATCCAGTTGAGGATTGAGTAAAAACATCTAAGGTATTCAACGCTTATTTTGATAAAAGTGTGTTATGTGTGATGTGCATGTACATTATTTAACACAGTGGTCAAAGTTTATTAAAGTAAATTGATGCCGGAAGTCGCTGTTTCAGTCTTTCCGATAACGTTCAGGCAAATCAAACAAAGTGCACTGGGTACCAACTGCTTCCGGCACCGATATACCTTAAACAATAACCAATAATAATATAAAGTCTAAGCTAGATTCGGACCCACAACCTTCTGCTTTGAACACTTACACCTTACCATTGAGGCTAGCCGGTGGTTTGTACGTATTTTCAAGATTGATTGACCTGGCAGAACGGAGTTTCGATACTTGTTCTTAAAGCATTATACAGTTGTAAATCCGAATAGAATACGTATATGTGACATTAAGCAAACATATATCCAACATATATTACGGTTTCGCCAATCATTTAGTTAGAACACTTATGTTTTATTGTGTATGTTTACTTTAGCACGCGCGTATTGTTTTTATCTGCTAGTGTAGTGTTTTCGGGTATCGAAGTGTCGGGATGACGGCCGTGAGACATGTGTCAGTAAACGACGAAGATATTCGGAACAATCCGACCACCCTAAAATAATATGCAAATTAGTTTTCCGGTGTAAAAGGTTAACTCCGCACTGCCAGGTCGATGCATCTCGACTATTACTGCTTGTAATACACATGGTTTAGTCCAATAGTCCCGGTGTAGTTAAACCACTTGTTTGCAGACTATTGCAGAAAGGTCGCCGAATATTTAAGCTGATTTGAACTTTGCCAGACACTACGTCTGATTTTATTTATTTCAGCACATCTACAGTATGTTCCTCAATTCAGCAACTGATTGACACGTGGACAACGAAGAATGACCGGTGTGACTGTGGCGGAGAACGTGTGTCGAGGCGCCACCTGGTAAAAATGTCGCCGGTGTTTGTTGTAAGAGTATACGAACACGCTTTATACGGACGGATAAACATTTCCCAACTTCTTGACCAGACCGCCGTGTATGTTAATATGCGTAGATACAGGTTGGCCGGGATAACCATGCACATGTCTGGTCACTATGCATCCATTGTGTACTCTTCAATATACGGCAGTGTGTGGTTTGATGGATTAAATGGGCAGTTGCGGACCCTACCCCACAACATTACAGAGTGGTTTCCATCAAACGCCATGTATTGCATAGAGGAGTAAATGAAACAAAAGTTACCCAATTTCACCAGTGGCCGTATTCTGAAAGCGTCTTACAAAAATCTTAATCTTTAGTGAAAATTTCAAATGCATATTGTCTCTACTTTGACATTTACTCATTCAATGAAACTTGACACGCTTATGAAAAACTATGTCTTTTATAAGCATGCTAAGTTTCATTGAAGTACCATTGACAATATAGTAGAAATATGCATTTGAATTTTTCACTTAAGTTTAAGATTTTACTAAGACGTTTTCAGAATACGGCCCCAGATGTTTGATTTTTTTTTTACAACATATACGTTTAAGTGTTGTAATGCTCATATTTCACTTTGATTGCGAATTGCAAGTATCACATTGAATCGGGTTGATGAATGGGACGAATGTCTTTAAAGATATTCGTCCTTCCCATTCATGACCACCCTCCCCAGTGTTCTCACCAGGCGTGAACGTAACGGTAAAAGCATGGGATACACATGTATTTAGTGGGCAAGTCAGTCAAGCATTTTAAGCGAGGCCCTTCCAAAAACAGATAACTGACTGAACAGAAAAAAAGGTCAGAACCCATGTATACCTCTGATCTTGGTCAACAATATTTGCCTATATTTATTAAGGACAACAGGAACAGTTCACAAATCTACCATTTTGGGAAACGTTTTCCCTATTTAAAAAAACTACCATGAGGGAAGGGCCTCTATTTCATTTAGACATTACGTCCGGTTCTCGGTGAGGATGCATGCTTTTCTTGATTTCTTTGCTATAATAGTTTAGTCACGCTTGATTCGGGACCAATGTCTTAAGCTCATTCGTATCTATTTGTAGTCGGTTATTGCAATACTTCAGCGAAAGCCAATTATTGGCAAATGCTTTGAACTATTCAAATGTTTGGCCACGAAATCTATGAATTAAAACAAACATGTCACTTATTCGTTACAACTTCGTAGTGCGTTCTTGTGCATCGTAGTTTGTAATTGGACATCGTAACTGAAACGTAATCGATTTGTATGTAATCGATTGTATTCGTACCTCATTAGGGGATTCGAAAACTCGTGAATTGACCGCGAATCTGCAACAAATTCGTCACGTATCCCACGAATACATAAAACCCGCGGATCTCACAGATTGTCAAGAATAGTCACGAATTTATATTTATTCGTATCTGAATCATACGAATGTCCTCGAATTATTCTTAATGTATTCTCATACAACGTAGTCAATTTTCGACAAAATTCGCGGATTTCCAGCCGAATTCAGTCAATACAGAGAAATTTCGTTTTTCAATCGTTCCTGTATCTTAAATTAATCGTAAAGCGTCACGGACTGGACATGACAAATTGCAAACTTTCACGAATACGCCTGTATCCCATAATTAAGCCATTATTGGCAAATAGTGGAATTCGTGGTTGTAGTGGAATATGGGCATTAACACTAATTCAGGTGAGTGAGGAAATACTTAAACTGTGTGATTGGTAAGAGTAGTTTGCATTCTGATTTTATATCAGATTCTCCGTTTTAATTAATGGTTTGACAGAGTGGCTGGTCGTACAGCCTGCTTGCTATTCGACGTTATTCGGAGTTACACGAGGTATCAATTCATGTACATTAGTTTTTATCGTTAATGCTAGTCTGGCTTACAATGTCTTACAATGTACCCATATAGTTTATCACAAATGACGTAAGGTTCATGGCGCCCCCTAAGCCGCGAGCAATTTCTATAACCACTCATTTGAGTGTTAATTTCAAATCATTAAGCATAGCACATTTCCGTTGTATGAAAACGATATGGCAAGTTTTGCTTTTATTAATGAGTTAAGCTTCAACAGCAGAAATACTTAGGTTTGAGCATTTAACTTTGACGTTTTGAACTGAAATAGAATTTACCCTTTCGGAGCAAAATTTAAAAATGTTGATTGAGACAACATGTACTTTAATATGAAATATAACGAAATAAATAATATATTTCAATTATATTTCTCTATTCTGACAACTTTTTACACGGGCATAAAATTGTTTTAAAAAAATAAATAAATCCTGGATTTGTCGTCGCCTTATTTAGGTGGCGTCTGAACTGGATCTGCACTATTTGTAATGGCGCATTTATGCGAATCCGGCAGTGAAAGGGTAAAAACATCATTTTCGAAACCCGATATATCTGCCTTTGAAGCTTTATACACGAAATAATGGTTAACGTCCTTACTTGATCATTACATTGACATGTTATATGAACAATGTTAGGTAAAATGCTGAATATGGTGGTTTGGTTTGGTATTTTAAAATAAATTCGACAATTTTGACTCAGTAATAACAAGTAAACTGGTAATTGAGTGATTGATGGAATGTTAGAAAAACTAACTATTTCTTTTTGATTAAGCTACAGTTTTTACATAGCGTCTACTTAATAATTTGAAATTAAAGTTCATGGGTGGGGGTATAATAAGTTCTCATGGCAAAAGTATAGGCAAACGTGTATTATGTTCGAATACATCACACGGAAACACCCATCTGTTTTCGTTGCAAATGAAGTCAGAGTGTTGAGTGTTTTTGCGATGGTATCGCGTTAAAGTTCCGTTTTACGCCAACAGATACGGACGACGTTTTATCCTGTGTGATGATGAGTGCGACTGTCCTTGATTTATATATATGTTTAATGACTGTAATATTATATGTTTGATTTTTAAAAATCATTAGTATGGCACTGGTTGACTAAATGGGATACTTGCTTAGCTTTGAAAAGTTGGTTCAGAAATACGTTCATGGATACACCCTAATTTTTCGTCATGTTTAAATTATGTATAGTGCTTTGAAATTTATATAATATCACGAGATATAGCTACCTGGTCTAGGAATTCATTTTTTGGCAATGTTGTATGTCTACGCAGTTACACTACTTTCTTTAAAGTCAGTGGGAACCGATTATTATAGTATAGGGCTATATTGTTCAAATGTTCAAGTTGTTAGATAACAAATCAGCCAAGTTTTCACATTAGATTGTATTAGAGTATTGACATAAACATTACAAGTAGACATTAATTTCGAATAATTGTAATTGGTACGTTTAAATAACAATCTAAGTGACCTTTCAACATGACTCCATTTAACATTTATATTATAATATAAACATTCACAGATTCTTCCACCGATTGTATTTCCGCCTTTCGATGCAACATCGCATGCTTGTGAAGTTATTAAGGAGTAGCTGCTTTACAGGGACTTAATGCATTTTATAGAACAGTATGTCACCGACTCGATAGTGACGTCACTATATACATGTGTCACTATAAGTTATGCAGAAAGCTGCTATATGATAGCTTTCTGAATTATTTACAGTATGCTTTCAGCAGAGACCTGTATTGGCAATGCAACATGCCGGTTTTTGCGAACGGTTTAGAGACAGGTTACTGTTCTCTTCTATCGAAGGTTACATACATTAGGTTCAATTTCGGTTTAGCTACGAGTACGATTTTCTAGCTTCTCTTCTGTATGTCAACATGCTCATCTTGTTATAAACAAAACTTTTCCACTCTCAACCTGTAGGTGGGGACACGTACACTAATTGTTACTACATGTACTAGATGTATGAGTTAAAAGTCAAAAGGATGATGTGCCTACATTTACTTATACGTTTACCCTTTCACCACCGGAGTCGAATAAATGCTCCGTTGCAAATAATGCAGTCCTAGAAAAAAAGCCGCCTTAAAAGGCGACGTCTTATCTGGGATTGCACTATTTTGCAATTAAAGATGTTTCCGAGTAAGCAGTTTCGGATAATACAAAGTTGATTTAATCGACACTGTGAATTACTATCATTAAAACATTTTGACGTCAAAAGTGTTAATCACAGTTTGTCATTTCAACACACATACTATAACGTTGACAATATCGTTAGGTAGTGCTGTTTCGCTTAATATTTTTGAAATAGCAATTGTGAGAGTTTGTCATGGTTACTATACTACAAACTAGTTTTATCCATTACTCTACAGAAGCTGAGTTTGACACTTTTGTAACAGATTCCACTTGCAATTGATTGCTTTAAAGTAAACAGTAACTTTTTCTCGCTTTGAGCGATTATTCATTTCCTAAGAGATAGGCAAGAGTTGCAGAGGCGCTAAAATGCGCTTCTGTGGGGGAAATGGTTCATTGATAATAAGTGTTTAAAGGAATATGAAAAGCTTTTGTAATTACGAACGCTAGTAAGTGTCATGTTCTTATGTTGTTGTTTTAATTGTCGATATGGTATACTTTGTTGATTATGTGTATGTGTCTATTTCTGTATTTGTTTAAAAACAAATTAGTCTTATACTTTGACATAACTATTTCCTTCATGTTGTGGTGATGAATCTTATTCAGACGATCATTTGACATTTGATCTGTGTTCAGGTTGCTTTATGCTATGTCAATAGTTTGGTCGACATTCTAAAGGCGTTCGTGGCAGTAGGATTTACAGTCGTTTCGCCCACGATCCCGTTCGCACCCCTAGTCGTTTCGCCCACGGGTCGTTTCGCCCATGGTCGTTTCGCTCACGATTTCAAGCATGTTCGTTTCGCCCACCAGATTTTTTTTTGCCTTTTTAAGCAGACAATGTTTTTTTTCAATAGATCATTTTTTTCTTAAAAATAAAATGCATAGCGATTGTGTCATATGATCAGCTTCTGGGTAATTTGTATTTCATTTAAGCCGTTTTTGCAATTGTTATTGTATAATACGGATTACCTTCTTCATCAAAGAACAAATAACATATACGAAATGTACAATTATTGTTTTACTTAATATGCTATTTTTATAATACGCAATACAACAATCTTATTGAGTTGGTGAATAACAACAGTGAATAAGGAAAGTCATAGATATGCTTTTTTCTATGTACACAAAATAAGTGTTTTATTAATTGAACGAATAACAAAGAATAACAGTATTATTTTTTTTATGAAAATATAAGTCTAATATACTATTTTTAGAAATAAACAATAAAAGTATCTGAAGAATTATATGAATAACTAAGTCATAAACAAGCTATTTTTATATACACAAGCAAATTATCTAATTGAATGAATAACATAGAAAAGTATCTTATTAATGTGATGAATAACCATGCTCGAAATCGTGAGCGAAACGACTATGGGCGAAACGACCAAGGGCGAAACGACCCGTGGGCGAAATGACCGTATACCCTCGCAAGAGGTGCATATTTCCTGTTAGAAAAACTTGATTTTATGAATGGAAACGGTACTAACCCGTAGCAAAATGTGAATTTATCACCCAGAAAGAGTCATAACATATTAAAGATATCGATGACTCTTATAATTATTTTCTTATTTCAGCTAGTTTAGTAGAACTTCGTTAAATCGAGCTCGGTTGGCTCGAATTATATAAGTTTGTCGAACAATTTTGTTATGGACCAAACCACAAAGGTTTATGTTATGATGCACATATTGTAATTTCAGAGAATTTTCATATTACTCAATTACCGGAAGTTCCATTTTATTCATGATTTGTGTTTATCATAAACAAATCCCTGCAATTTCGAGCTAACGAAGTTTGACTGTATTTGATGTGTCTGTCAAATAACCAACTTTAAACAAAGTCTAATATTTTGAAAACAAAATATTATTTTTTCCGCAAACGCCTTAAAGTAAATCAAAAATGTTCAAATGAGCAGAAGGCGTCAATTTAAGAAAACACCACTTGTTTCAAACGATATTTTGCAATTAGCCCAATGTTAATCAACCGGATAGTGTGCTTAGATTAAATAATGACTATCGCCTCCTAATAATCTTGATGGGGCTGGGGTCAATCTTGAATCTTGAGTTTGGCTATGAGTTTGTGAAAACTAGCTCCGGTGATCTGTTTAGAAGTTTAAAGTCGTTTACAATCTTTATTTAGCGAAATTGTATCAATATTCTTTATTTTATTTACTGTATTTTCGAATTTGTAGTAAGATCAAAGTTGATGATTATTCATGCCACTATGTCTAGATAGGTAATTATTAGACTTACCTATACTACAATCTGATTGTTAAGACGATTTAGCTGAATTTGTAACCCCGATCTGATATCACTAACCACCATAATTATATAACGAGTTAGTGGTTGTTTCTTCCGTATGCAGTTTCGATGAATGTCGATGAAAAATGTTTCAGGAGCGTACATTATTGAGATGACTGTATATATAATATGAATACCTTGTCGCTTACTGTGTTTATAAAATTATTGTCAAGCGATAATAGCTCGTTTGGCAGAACAACTGAACAAACATGTGCATTTCAATATTTTTAAATTTAGTTTCGGATCATTTATGTTTTAGTCAAATACTTTTCCATGTTCCTTCTAATTTTAAAAGAATATTGCTGTATTTTTACTCATACAACTTCACTGAATCTTGCCATGCTTGTGAAAAGCATAGTTTTCAATGAGCATGAAAAGTTTCATTGAAGAAATATTAAAAATATGATAGAAATATGCTTTCGATTTTTTCAATTAAGTTTAAGATTTTCCTCAGTCGATTTATGAATACAGCCCCTGGTCCAAAGCCGCATAAAAAAACTTGGTTATAAATTATAAATTATAATGTGTGAACCCCAGGCGCCGGTATATTGAGTCTTTGAAACAACCTTTTTAACAAAACAATCAGCAATTGTAGATTATCGAATTTTCCCGAAACATCGTATGTGCCGTTTTTCTTTGATAAAATCCACGGTGTTCATCCAAATTAGGTTATAACCATTTAGACCATAAATGAGGGAAAAGTCGAGTTTATTCTTAAACACCGTAAGTGCAATTTTTGAAAATCGGCACATACGTGATTTTAGGAGAAACAATGACAGCTGTCATCGGGTAATCTGTAGCAATATAGAGTCGTATGTTTTATGCCACACCCACTGTAAAGAAGGAGCCATTCATGTTTAAATCAAGGCGGGTAAACATCCGGCATTTTTTTGATTGGCACGTGATACACAGGGTGCATTTACAGTGTGGTAATATTAGGATAAGAATAACATTTGAGAGAATGATATTTGATTGTTGCAGCATGTAAATTTCGATTTGCAAACAATGAATGCCTGGTTTGCACAGTTTGCTAAGTTGATTTAATTACTGTTCTATGTGTATGCATACTTTACATGTATATTAAATTTATGCATCAACATATTACTTATAATGATAAATAATCCTACACAGTTTAAAAATGCACCCATCAACACAGATATGCAAAGCTCCCGGTTCTAGAACAAAATAGATTGTTTCACATGCTTTTTTTTGGAATTTATAAATGAATAAGGAGAATGTTAATAAGATATATACCGGTACACACACATACAAAAATAGTAACTATAGACCCCACCAAAGACACATTTAAAATAGTACATATCCAGATCGGACAACTGTTAAGCTTTCCTGTCTATTCAGAGGCGCAAATGTGTTAATTTGTTTTGCGTACACATTTGTTTAACTGTATTGCTAACAATATCAAAATAATTTGCAAGTTCATTTTTTGGCTGAAAAACATGAACTAAAGTTCTAACGCACTACTTTTGTTTTCTGGAAAATTTGACATTTGAGGATGGACGCTTAGTTTGTATTTTCAGTTTGTTTTTTAAAGTTAATAGTAATTATGCATTGGTCCATATTGATCGTTAATCTACATAAAAATTATGCTGTATTATAATCGACAATGTTTATATTTGTACATGCACAGTGCCTAATACCTATCGGAGATAAATCAAACACGGTGTCGTTGATAAATACGTGTGGCGTATGTGCAAATATTTAAACTTGAGATTTCATTCCATATGGCGGCATTTTTTTTCTGATGTAGAATTTTAAGCTGTTTTCTTAGAGAGTTATGGGTAGGGGTGGGTATGTGTGGTAACACATAGTTTGAAAAAGAAAGCAGGTCAGACATAAGGAAAATACAAAAATTATATTAAACAAATGATGCTAATTTACAAGAATGAATAAAACATACCTTGATATATATCTTTTATCTTATATATAAAGCCATACGCAAGTCTACAAAGAACCTTCGAAGCAATCTGAATGTCGAATGTCGAATGTCGTGCTAGCTCGACATTCAATTTTATTTTTTTCAGAAACTTTTTTTTTGAATGTCGAATGTCGTGCTGGCTCGACATTCAAAAAAATCTGAATGTCGAATGTCGAATGTCGTGCTGGCTCGACATTCAACTTTTTTTTCAGAAACTTTTTTTTTTTGAATGTCGAATGTCGAATGTCGTGCTGGCTCGACATTCAACTTTTTTTCTCCAGATTTTTTTTGAATGTCGAATGTCGAATGTCGTGCTGGCTCGACATTCAACTTGGTTTTTTTTCAGAAACTTTTTATACATGTAACAGGATTACTATTTGTGAATATTATTGTCGCGATAAGCAGGATCGTTACTTAATCAGCTGCACCAAATTTACAAATGCATGAAGGAGGATTACAATAGTGATGGTAGTTAATTTGAGGCTAATTATGGTTATAGTGGTGGTTGTTGTGGTGGTCACGGGTATTGATTATGAATCACCCACAAACCTGTTCGCACTCAGAGACGTTTCGCCAACAGGCTGTTTCGCCCATGGACGGTTCGCACCAAGGTGTTTCACCCACTTTTTAGAGCTTGGACGTCCAGGCTAAAACAAGGGGACGAAACGTCCAGGGGCGAGACGTCGTGTGGGCGAAACGTCCGCAGACCTTAATGATCACCGAATGGTAGCCATTGTGTAAGGAATGGTGACATGTATAGACCGACAACGACACTTGAATGCTTAAATATCAAGACCAGCACTTGGCAACACGTCGGTCAGACATAATTGTACCTATTGTAATATGTGGTTTCACCTAAAGCAGTCTTCAAGTGGCCTAACCCTGATCTTTGACAATGCAACGGTCAGTGACAGCCTAAAGCAGCGCTCAATATAATAATGCGTACACATTTTTTCTTTATTTCTTAACCAAACCCTATCGAGTTACCACTCATATAAGTTAACGATAGTTTACAGGCAAGTCGTGCACATGCGCGATATTTGTTCAACTTCCGGTTTTGTTTTCTCACACTCCCTCGACCTTTGGGAATATCATTGTGAAAGTGTCAAACAACTTGGATCCAAATGAGACGCCGAGTTACTCGGCGTCTCATTCGGATCCAAGTTGTTTGAACATATAAGTTAACGATACTCGGGGTAAGGCAATCGGGTTAACCATGGCTCCAGATTTTTGAATGTCGAATGTCGAATGTCGTGCTGGCTCGACATTCAAAAAATCTGAATGTCGAATGTCGAATGTCGTGCTGGCTCGACATTCAACTTTTTTTTTTCAGAAACTTTTTTTTTGAATGTCGAATGTCGAATGTCGTGCTGGCTCGACATTCAAAAAATCTGAATGTCGAATGTCGAATGTCGA
>JAULCE010131982.1:0-12159 GCA_032359355.1 Macoma nasuta | reverse complement strand
TAGACCACTGTGACCTTGACCTTTGACCCATATAACAGAAAAACTGTGTTGGGCATATCTCCTGAACTATAACAGCTGCTACTCCACAAATTGGTATGTGAATACATCTTGGTGAGGCGGATTGTTGCATACGAGTCATATGTGACCTTGACCTTGACCTTTGACCCATATAATAGAAAAACTTATAGTGGTGTGCCTAACTTTTGATCAAGTGATGTCCCTGATTTAAATTCAACATACAGCGGGGCATCTGTGTACTATGGACACATTCTAGTTTAGCTTTGCTGTACGAACCAGAGTACGTAGAGTGTTTTGGGCATTTATTAGCGCGTACCTTGCTCAGTCAACTGCCATTTGAATAATGTGTCCCTAGCCCGTATTTCACTATACGTCTCTAGCTGAGATCGTGCTCAAATTCAAAATTTTAATCACTGAGATTGACCGCAATAATATTGCTACTGTTACTAATAGAGTTTTCCTGCTCGAGACTTGTGAAAGCCGCGCCTTGAGCAGGTTGCTCGGCGACTAAAATATTTTATACAAGATTGTGTCTGTACTATACAGGGTCAATGTTTTACCTTTTGTTAATGCGAGGGCTACAAAAGTATGATGTTTCAGGGATAAGGTGAATCAGGAGTTGCAAACTGTGTAGATCCGGACCATATGTCTGACTCATGCCTGCCGAAGAACACAACATACCGGTATATGATTTTCTGATGTAACAGTCGTATTTCATAAGTACATACCATATTACATGCACTTCTCTAGATCTGGATGAACATAAAGGTCACCTCTGTCCTTGATGCTGGTCAATTATATTTCAGGGTTCTGCACTGGTTAACATATATCTGGATGGGTCAGTGCTGGTTTCGCATGGTGGAATAGAGCTTGGACAAGGCCTTCACACAAAGATTATACAGGTAAATCTCGCATTTTCTAGTTCTGTAAAAGGATAGACTAAGATCGTTGAATGGCCTACGATTTTACTCGATCTGGAACCGACCCACAAACCGAGTCTTACTTATATTTATGATTAGTCATCAGTAAGTCGAACCCATGGACATTTGTCAAATCGTAGTGCATACAATATAAAGAAGTACAACCGAGGTGTGTCCCAAAAATGGCGTAAGGTCTAGGTCTGGTATTAAACAAACTACACCCTCTGTCGAAGTAAATCGTTTACGCATGTCCATATATATAAACTATTATAAATATTTCATTTTCACAAACCAAATCACAATCTAAGAAAGGCCAAAATTGTTTTTTAAAAGCTACACTCAGCGGGGGACTCTGTTTTAAACACAGTTGTTATTTCTTACATCATATTTAAGTAGAGAAGATGGTCAAGCAGGACACACTACGTCCAAAACAAATAGCTTTCCCAACAACACAGACACAAGTCCTTTGTCAGCACACTCACACACATACACGCGCACTCGCGCGAGTCCAAACAAACGCAACATATAGAAGACACACAAGGACATATAACAGGCATAATACTAGGGTGAAGACGGGAGTACCGCCTTGAAACGGTCAGAGGCAAACACACCACTGTGGATTTAAACCGGTTAAGGGGGGCCCAACTTCACTCTTATCCCATCATCACCCTATCAGACGTTCAGTGTGAATAATCATTGGACGTCGCATTACGTAAAGTTCACCTCGCCCTTACCGACGCTAAGACATGTTCAAGATGTTATTTTTATAACAAGTGTATTGCTACAATATCCTTATATATTGATGAATTGACAAATTTCCGCACGCTACATCCGGTTTGACAATTTTTATTTGAATTATCACCTTTGTACATGTTTTTCTTTATAACATAAAGAAAACGATTTGTGTTTTTAACTCCTCATTCACTATTGGAAGGATTTGCATCAAACATTCGCAGCTGAACAATCTTGATGTGTAGATTATCATAAATAATAAACCAAACTAGGCTGCTTAACCACCCTTTTTACCGGAATTATGTTTCGAATTGAAAAGAACATAAAGAAATGAAATTTTCTCCTGGGAACATTATCTTCCGGTGGACATATTTAAATGAACGAGGGATGTTCCATAAATAATGTCATATGTTCTTCATTTCGTGGAAAACTTGCAATTTGTTCATAAAACTACCTCTTGTCGAAAGAGTGATTACTCAATCGTAAAGCAGTACGCTCACTGACCTTGGTACAGTGTTCATTGCTTTATAGCGTAGTTATTACATTATATATAGAATGACAAAAGCTAAAAACGTGCTTGAATGTAGGGCTTGTATAAAAAGTATGTAGCTACTCGGTATGAAGTCCATTGGCATTCACCGTGAGTCGGTGCCACGTATAGGGAGGATCAAATGTCTCACAGAACTATTTGTAGGTAGATTGGTAAATGAATTTTGTACTTGACAGCAGCAACTGAAAGAAACTGCTCGCCAAGGACGCCCTACAACAACTACGACCACAAGTATTATCGAACACATTTACAGTATCCCAAAACATGAAGGTCGAATCACAGTAAGGCAATTGGACCGAATGACAAACATGTCCTTAGCAAGTTTACATGGTATTTTGAAGCAACACCTTAAAGTAAGAAAAATGAATGCAAGATCGATACTCTACTTGTTACGACTGAGCACAATAAAACCCGTATAACAATCGAAAAAATAACTACTGAAAATGTATCCAAAATAAAGTGAAAAGGTTTTCGAGAATGTAGTTACTGGTGATGAGACCTGGTTATATTATTTTGAACCAATGCTGATGGTTTGTTATCGAATCTGTGCAACTAGAAATGGGAGGCGGCCAATAATTGTCAGACCAATGAGAACTGTAAAGAAAGTGTTGTATGATATTATGTACACATAGTCAAGCTATACAAACTGCAGTGCCCAAGGACAGAACGGTCACAGGCAAAATATATAATAACGTTGTTTCTAGAAAATTGTTGAACTTCTACAAAAGTCAACGCCCAAAACCTTAAGTACGTCTGTCTTTCGCATTCTAATGCATCTACGCACAATGCACACATTGTGGCCGACTTTTCGTTTTGGAGTCGGAGAATCTAACCGCCCATCCACACCCCCGTATTCACTAGACCTGGCTCCTTGCTACTATTTTTTCTTTCCGAAACTCAGTTACTATATATTTGGTAAGGGATGCAATTGCAGAAATGCCCTAGGATTAGCTGTTTATCAGTGTCTGATGGGTAGAGAATAACCAATGAAGAGTATAAAACTGCTTTCAAAAGTGGATTGACCGGCTCGAACGGCGGGTCTTAGCAGACGGAGAGTATTTTGAAGGCCATCGCGAAATAAACTGCTCAACAACACTTGTCGAAGTGAAATACAGTTGTAAATGACATTATTTATGGAACACCTTCGTACTTTATTTATTTCAAATATGTAGTAATATATGTTTTGCCGTAATCTTCTTGTTTTCTTTGTTTAATACAGGTTGCTTCCCGTGCATTAGGTGTGGCCATGGAGAAAATCCACACTGTAGAAGCCAGCACGTCGACGGTGCCGAATGCAACAGTGACCGGTGCAAGCATGGCGACGGACTTATACGCCCGGGCTGTCCTGGTATTGTGAAGTCTAAATAAGCGTCGACTGCTGCCTGATATTTCCATTCTTGACCTTAAGTCCACTGCTATGCTTGTCACCTGCTTAATTTGCCGTCTGCTTTATTAAACATAATCCAACATACTTAAAAGTGTGTGAAACTATTTTCTTAGTGTAGAACAAGTTGGATCCAGATCAGACGCCGAGTAACTCTGGATCAAATCTGTTTGAAAACTCACCACAGTCTTGAATAAAAGGCTTATGTTCAATTTTAAAAAAAAAGAGTTGATAGATACCTGAACTAGTTTTATTTGTTAAAATGAAGACGCTTTATTCAAACATATGCTTTCAGGATGCATGCAATACACTGAATGAGCGGCTAAGGTCAATCAAAGACAATAACCCGGAAGCAAAATGGGAGGAACTGGTGAGTAAATTCACGAGGAAATTGATTCAATTAGCATAGTACATACGTGTGTTATTTTAGGCCAATCTTTTCTTCACCAACATTGATGTTAGCCTTTTCCTCCACAATTGTTTTTAGACTAATCCACAAAGAAATAATCGGAGGAAATTTATGAAATGCAAAAGAAATATGCAAATTTTGAATTATATTGAAACCATTATTAGATATGGAGCACTTGCCCTTGACGAGCCTACAATACCATCAGTAACAGAGCCGCTTAAAGTCGCTTCTGTGGAGGACTAGTGTACAAATTGAGTGTCATACAGCTCCAACTAGTCGCAATTATACATCATTAACACTTTAATTACACATTTATGGGATGTTAAAAATCGATTTCTATGTTTCGAATTTAAAACAGAATCAGGAGAACCTTACATTTCAATATTTTGTAAAGATTTTGTTGGGATTTTTCTTTTAAATGCAGTTCGCGTTATATCTTTGTATTTGCTGAAGATAACATTGTAGATCTTATATGTTTTATTTATCCGTAACATCTAAAGACAAAAGTCCCTCTCTCAGTCCGAAACTCTCTCTCTATCTCAGTCTCTCTTGAGCTCGATATTAAGAACGAACTTTGTGTACTATTGATTTCAGGTTGGAAAGGCATTTATGACGAGGGTTCAACTTTCAGCTACCGGATATTTCAAGTAATCCTTTTTAATCATTTACCTGATGATAGACCACCCACACTATCTTGTGTTAATTGCCTGTGTTTATTAACTTGTCATCTCAATTGCTATTACTATTATGCAACAGTCGAATAACTCAGTCGAATGAGTGATATGACCTGAAGGTCTTATGCAATTTTTATATAAACATGTGACATTTCAATGTGTTCGTGTCTGTTAGATTTGTTAAAGAAATGAGACTTTAACTTGTGTGACCTTTAATATCTTAAATAAAACAGGTCATTTTCAAGTCGTTCAGTGACTCTGATTCGAAAAGTTGTTTAATGTGTCATATGACTACATTTTTTATCCCTCTAAAAGGTCATAAGCTATTTTTAGACTTATTTCTCATGATAGATACTCAGATAATTATATCAAATTTCTATTAAAAAAAATCAACAACATAAATTATATTTGATTGTGTTCTGACAACAGTGTAGGAAACGAGAACATGATCCATTTCGCACACTGTTTTCAATTGTCAGCTAAAGGGGCGTCGAATGCGTTTCTATGGAATATAGAAGCTTTAAGGCATTATCTTGACTTATGAAGATATGGCGGTGTTTTGTTGACGAGAGATGGCCACTGATTTTGACATGCAGAAGAAGGTGGGAGATCCAACCTCTATGGCAACCACGTACGGTGTTGCCTGCTCTGAAGTGGAAATTGATGTGCTCACGGGAGAGAACCAGGTACGGTACAGTATGGAAAGTAATTTCATTGTTACGAACAATTGGTACACCAAGGACTTTTAAAATTCTTGAGCATACTGACTTCGCAAAATTCAGAAAGGAATCTACGTGTTTGATATAATACAAAAATTAATTTATAGTCCAAGGGGTTGAGTCTCGGTATAAATGTGCATGAAGTAAAGGGTTAATTTGGTCTTTGATTGCAGAGTATGCAATGCATATTGCAACCCATACGAAACGATCGAAGCCATTTGACGTTATCTGACGTTACCGTAACGTTCAAAACAACGTGTTTCATGTATATGCGGTCCTGGTGATTCGAACGATATTCTGCACTCTAGTCTATGTTTCATATATTCATATCAAATGATAAAAAGAATGCAAAAAGGGGAATCATATGACCTGTTTAACTAAGCAATCATTCGTTATATCTGACTTCGATATATGTTTGCACCACATTGCCATGCACAACCGATCCCGGTGTCTCAGTCCTACCATTTTCATACACAGGTTCTTCAGTGTGACATTATCTTCGACATCGGCAAGAGTTTGAACCCTGGCTTAGACATTGGACAGATAGAAGGTGCGTTTGTCCAGGGTCTCGGCATGGTGACGTCAGAGGTTACGGAGATTGACGAAAACGGTCGAATGACCAACTGCAGTCCATTGAGCTACAAGATTCCGAACGTACGGAGCATACCTAGAAAACTGAACGTCACTCTGCTAAAGAATTATGATATCAAAACAGTCGTTTATTCCTCAAAGGTAAGGTATTGCAGATGTGTTTAGAATTCATGAACAAAACAATTTTTGTAATGGGTTTTGGTGGGAAAGGGGGTTCCAGTGAAGAAGCTTTTCGACTAGCTAACTGTAGGTAAAGGTTTTTACCAAGTTCACCGTCTGTGCAACTCCGAAATATTTCCGGATTCTTCCTCCTTTAGTATTTAGCCGGGCTTCGCGAAATAAGTGTCACTCGTCCTCAAAGTAAACGAAAGACAACAGACAGTTCTGATCTTACTAACGCCTTACTAACGCCTCAGTTCAAGATACTTCACATGCGTTTATTAAACAACTGCCATTATTTTGTTATTATACTCCCCAAAACAAAGTTTGGGGGTGGTATACTGGAATCAGGTTGGCCGTCCGTCCGTCCGTCTGTCTGTTCGTCTGTCTGTCTGTTCGTCCGTAGACACAAATTTGTCCGGGATTCATCTCTGTCATTATTGAACAAATCTTTTTCAAACTTTCAGATATTAATGGCTATGATGTAACCTTTCGCCTCTGTGACTTTGGCGGGGGTCACATGACCCTGACTGGAGTTATCTCCCCTTGATGTGTTAAAATAGCTAAATAAGCTTTGTCCGAGATTCATCTCTGTCATTATTGACGAATCTTTTTCACACTTTTAGATATTATTGGCTATGATGTATACTTTCGCCTCTGTACATTTGGTGGGGGTCATGTGACCCTGACTGGAGTTATCCCCTTTGATGTATTAAAACAGGCAAAAAATGCTTTATCCGAGATTTATCTTTGTCATTATTAAACAAATCTTTTTCAAACTTTCAGATATTAATGGCCATGGTGTAAACTTTCATCTCTGTGATATTGAGGGGAGTCACATGACCCTGACTGAAGTTATCGCCCTTGATGTCTTTAAACAGTCAAAATTAGCCATGACTAAGGCCAAACACATAGACAGGGAGGGGTGGGGGTATTCGGTAGCCAGTGGGTTACAGTACTAGTTTCAAGCTAAGTTTAACCCTTAATTGTTAACAATGTTGTTAGACTGTCTGAGCCTGTGCTGTGAAATGGATTTCGGAAGAATTTTAACAATATTACATTTGAATGACTTGTTTCAAACCTAGTTATACAAAGTATCAACCTTGTTGTTCAAAACATGATTTCAGACGCCGAATTACTCGGCGTCATATTCTGATCCTAGCCTTTTGTCACTACGGTCGTAGAAATAGACAAAGGGTATACATTTCAATCTTGATTTTATTTTAGGGAGTCGGGGAGGGTCCATGGCTGTGCAGCGCCTCCGTTCTTAATGCCATCAAAGATGCCGTGCTCGCCGCACGTGCTCAGATCGGACTGCTCGGTCACTTCCGGTTGGACTGTCCGGCCACAGTACAATGCATTCGGGCAGCTTGTGGAAACCAGTTTAAAGTTTGATAATGGTTCACGTGCAAGAAGCGATCAGTCAAGCTTTTATTAATACTCTCAGAAACACCTATTGAAGTAGGCGACTTTTGAAAATATGGTGGGTAATTAAGGGTTTGCTCGTCAAGAGCGATTGTCCAATTTCCTTTAATAAGTTCAATATTTTTCAAGAATGGCACGTGCCTTTTGCCTAAGTTTTCGTTGTTTTCATCAGATTATGTCGTTGTGGATAAGTTTAAAAATCGGATGAAGCCGGTTTTCTTTAAAAAGCATATATGTGCTAGGCTTAAAAAAATGGCACATACAAGAACTACCGACGTGTTTCAGTGGACAACCAGCACTATGGAGTGAAAGGATAAAAGGACGAATCTTATACTTGTGATATTGCCGGAACTAACCTATTACATAATACTGATGTTATTTAAGACTCATTCAAAAATGACATGATAAAAATCTAATGAAAGGGAGAATATATAGTAGAAAGTGAAACGCCAAGTTTGTATGCTTTTGAAAACATTGTTGGAAAGTGTGCATTAATTTTGCTCATTTAGCCCTTTCACCTCCAAATTTAAATATTTTAACGAAATAAAAAACAGTTATTATTAAATAAACTTTGACATTTTTGAAACCTTAGTATTCGGAAATTAATTTTGTTGCAAAATGTGAAGTCCCTGATCAGACGCCGCCATCTAAGGCGGCGTCAGATCTAGGAATTCACTTTTTATTTGCAATGTCGACTTAAGTCGCCTGTGGCGGTGAAAGGGTTAGTGCATATGCACCACTGCACACGCCGTTTTCAAATGTGTCTGCTTCTGAGGGGTTATTTAGGTAACTTTGTGGTAAATACTTTACAGCAATAACAACCTGTGAGTTTCATATGAACATTTTGCCATGCTAGTTTCTGTAGGCAAAAAACCATTAAAAATATTATTCTAAAATAAGAGAATCGGCTAACAATGAAAACAGATGTTGTGTGACCAAGTTTATTGAATCATTTTAGACAAGCAGATGGTTGATTTCACAAATCTAAAAAGTGTTTGTTTTTTCTATCTCTGACTGTCATGTGTCTACTCAGTTTTGTCTGCTTCAAATGTGAATCTAGGCCGATTCCGATGAACACTTACACTCTATTTACCAGTAGTCTAAGTTCGGCGGCTGATCCATTTGTAATCTGATTGATTATATCATCACAGTCGTGAGTAGCGGGACAATTCCAGAGTTAGTTCCTTCTTTACAAATGTCGCCGATACGCGCCATTGAAGACGCCTTTAGGCGGCAGTGCTTGATCCGAGACTTCACTTTTGCAACAAGGTAAATCCCGTGATAAGGGTATGGGGATGCCAAGTTTTATATATTTACCCCAGTTGTTTGTTTCGTTTATATATTCTTTATAGCGGGGCTAATATTAACTAGCCAAGTTACAACCGAAAGTTTTAAACTTGGCACCCAAAGAGTTACTTAACCTCTAGTTTGCAAGCTACCAGTACCAATTTCTCATTTTCCGTTTTATAACCCCTTAACTGCTCACCCCGAACCATCGTGCCATAGGCACACAGCTTGGATCAATCCGGATCCAAGCTGTCTGAGACTCGGCCAATATTTTTGCCCAAAATTAAGTTTATCTGTGAAGTTTGAAAATGAACCCGACGAAATATTGCGCATGCGCAGAATTGCTTCCGGCATTGGAGGAGTTAATTTGGAAAAGTCATTTCGATGGCTTGGTGCAAAACTATTGTAACTCCTTCACATTTCTGACGGAGTTACAATAGTTTTACACCAAGCCCTCGATTTGAACTATTGGATAGTTTAGTCGACCATTTAAGATCTATACCGACTAGTCCACATATGTACTTTTTGTGGAATTCGTATAATATGTATATGACGAGAAATGTAACAGTTAAGCCTTCACTACCGGGAGCAATTCTGCGAGTGCGAAATATTTCGTCTGCTTCATTTTCAAACTTCATAGATCCACTTGACTTTGGCAAAAATATTGGCCGAGTGGCAAATAGTTTGGATCCTGATGAGACGCCGAGTTTCTCTTCGTCTCATCCGGATCTAAGCTGTTTGCATATGACACTATATTCTTCTATATCTTGCAGTTTTCGTGTTCGTACGAGAGAGCTTATCATACATGAGTTAATGTATAATCAGATATGATTGCTCGTATTTCAGTTAGGTGTAATCAGGATTGTTTATGTATTTTTCAGATATTATTTCTTGTGTATAGGTTAAGTATTATCAGGTACATTATTGAATGGTATATGTGTATCATTTAATTGATTACTTGCTTAGTCTTTATTAGTTAGCAATATATTGATAAACAATTGTATTTTTGTATGACATTCTCCCGACGCAATTAGAACACTGATATAAAGTACGGAAACTAATTAATTGAAATAGGCATCGTAACCGAGCCAGACTCGATTTGGAGTCGAATTGAATTGGCTTACGAATCCGTTCAAACTGTTCAGAATTGCTGTACCATTTGTGAGGGGATGATGTGAATCCGGGACAAAATGTCTCCGGACAAAATGCCACAGGACATAATGTCCACGGATCAAATGCTACAGGATATTTGGTCCACGGACATAATGCCACCATGTGAAATGTGGTCGAAAAGGCCACAAGACAACACACCCAGTTTTAACCACTAGAATTTAGGATCCGCCCAGGTTAATGACCCTAAAACGTAAAGTTGACACAGGCTCCGGCCAGGTTCAGGACACCGTAAAGCCCAGCCTATAAATTGTTTTCGAAATAAACTGTGGCAATATGTCCTCTTTTCATATTGTGGGCTTTAGTCCGTGGACAATATGTCCTGATACCGAAGTGGTAGGGCAATTTGTGAAGGGTTACTGTTCTGAAACTAATTAATTCGAAAACGGGATTAGAACCAAACCGAACCGAAGACAAATCGAATCGACATGGTCTATTTCGGGGATATGTCGTACGAACCTGTTTAAAACTCTCAAAAACCACATGATTTGCTTTGTAAAACGCTACACGCTGTTTTTTGAGTGTTTTGAATCGCTTTGTACGCAATATTCAACCGGACATGAACCGGAGCAAAACTGGTAAATCGTCAATTTAACCCGTTCTGCCCTACCCAGAGTGATGTAATATATGCAAACAGCTTGGATCTGAATGAGACGCCGAGAAACTCGGCGTCTCATTCGGATCCAAGCTCTTTGACACTCGGCCAAAGGTTTTACCAAAGGTCGAAGGAGTGTGGTCAGGCTTAAGCGGAAGTAGAACAAATATTGCGCATGTGCACAACCTGCCTGGCAGTGAAGGGGTTAATTAGTTTCCGTACTGTAGCCACACGGTTCTTTGATAATAGCGTTACCGTCGCATTGGAGTGTATAATATAAATATAATACATTCGTGGTCATTTGTATATTGAAAGTGCAAAACTCGTTGTTCAAGCAGAGATTCTTGTTGTACAGTTTCTGAAAACTTGTTTTATATTTTCAATATACCATGAATATAATTTATATAAATAAACAAAATATGTGTATATGTGTTGTATTGTTGCGACATCTTATTACTGCATTTCTTACTATTCACTATAAACTATTTCTAATAACTTACTACAAATACAACTTGCATGACTACCGCTGCTGCCAGCACTATTTTTGCTGATAGAACTTGTGGTAATGATAATGGCATCACTGTTACTGCTGGAAACTATGATTAAATAAATAGCACATTCTCTGGATACAGTTTTTATCATCGTCTGACTATGAAAATACTTAAGTAAGATGGTGCTGATACAGACGTATATCCCCTACTGCTACTACTACTGATACAGCAACTACTACAACTACATATTCGACTTCTACGTCTTTTATTATTACTACAACTTCTACTACTACTTCTACTAATTTGACTTCTACAACAACAACAACAACTACTACTACTACTACTAATGCTATAACTATAAATACTACTTCTGCTACCTCTACTCTTACTGCCTTTCTTGATGAGGTTGTTGATACTACTGCAAATGATGGTGATACTACAACTTCTACAATTTCTCATACTACTATCTCGAAAACATCTACTACTACTTCTTCTTCTACTACTACTACTACTACTTCTTATCCTCCTCCTCCAACTACTACTACAACAACAACTACTACTTCTACTGTTATAATTACAACTACCAATGCTGCTAGTACTCCTCCTCCTACTACTACGATAAAATGATACCTCTGATTAAGGTGCTCTCGCTGATATATGCACATGCTCATACTGACAATCTTCTGATCGAATAATCAACGTCTCCTTCTACTGCTTCTACTACTAAGAATCCATCTGGTGCTGTAACTGTTAATGCTGAAGATGAAGATGTAAACTAAGTTTTAATAACCCGTCTTTAGTTGTTTGGTAAAACCATTGCCCGAGTGTCAAACAGCTTTGATCCAAATGAGACGCCGAGCTACTACACTCGAGGTAAGGCAGTGAACGGGTTAAGTGAAAATTTCAAATGCAGGTTTCTCTATTTTTATCCACAATACTTCATTGAAACTTGAAACTACGTTTTTCATAAGCATGCAAAGTTCCATTGAAGTATAATTGAACATAAATTGGGAATATGCATTTGAAGTTTTTACT
>JAULCE010131871.1:0-12161 GCA_032359355.1 Macoma nasuta | reverse complement strand
TGATGATCTATATGTTGTGTTCACACCGTTTTCTAGGTAGGTTTTCTAAAACACGAGTCTTGTTCAAACACTTTATTTACAAAAGGCTTTAATTAAACACATTTTCAAATTATGTTTTTTAATATTACAGTTAAGTTAAATATAATTAACTGAAGCGCTTATATGGCGGGGGGGGGGGGGAGGATATCAGCCAGTTAATTTCTTTTGCTAATTGAGGATTTCTTTCTATGTTTGAAGTTCCGAATTTTTTTTAAATGTTAAAAAATCTTACTGTGTATACATATAGTGTTAATTTGAAATTATGACTTTAAAAGTCCACTTGCAACGATCGCGTTGTTGTTATTTAAAACCTTTTGACGTTTGCAAATTTAAGTTTGGAATAAATAATCGTATGTTACAAATTCTTAAATGTAGATTCTATATATTTTCACAAACTTATTTTTTACTTTTGATTTACATTTAAGATTGAAAACGCTTCTTTTAATCGGAAATCTTCGAATACAAAACGAAAGATAGAATCCTCAATATGGAATCCTAAATTTAGATTCGTCAACCAAGAATTTGACTGGCGCATCTTATTTGAACGCTAGAACGGTGTTTGGATAACACGAGCAATCGACACACACGTGGCACGCGCGTCCCCGAAATAAGGCTTTAGCTGGACCAGACGCAGGGATCAGACGCTGAGATCATCGGCGCCTGATCGCTCGGCGTCGGATCAAGCACACATGTGTTTGTAATGGTTGACCATGGCTATAAATATTGGGACTGGACCAGACGCCGGGATCAGACGCTGAGATACTGGGCGTCTGATCGCTCAGCGTCTGATCAAACACAAATAGGTTTTTAATGGTTTTTACACGATATATATCATGAATAGAAAGCTAGGGGCGGGATCAGACGTCGGAATCAGACGCTGAGATACTCGGCGTCTGAACGCTTGGCGTCTGATCAGAGCAAAATAGTTTTTTAATGGTTTATACACGATATATATAATGAATACAATGAAAAAGCTTGGGGCGGGATCAGACGTCGGGATCAGACGCCGAGATACTCGGCGTCTGAACGATCGACGTCTGATCAAACACAAATAGGTTTTCAATGGTTTATACACGATCTTTGTCATGGTCAGGATCAGACGTCGGGATCAGATGCCGAGATACTCGGCGTCTGATCGCTCGGCGTCTGATCAAACACAAATAGGTTTTAAACGGTTTATACACGATATATATCATGAAAATAAATGTTGGGGCTGGATCAGACGCCGAGATACGCGGCGTCTGATGGTTCGATTTCTGAGTCCGGCGTCCGATCCATATATTGTTTATTTGAAATTATTACTTCAAAATCCACTTTCAACGATCGAGTTTTTGTTGTTTATTTAAGAAATGAACGCCTTCTCGCGTCAGTTCTCGTGTATATGAATACAACAGGTCTCGTGGTGCAGAGTTCGTAAACCCCGAAGGTGTTTACGTAAACTATGCACGCGACCTGTTGTATTCATATACCCGTTGAACTGTAGCGAGACGGTGCTCATTTCTTATATTTATATTATCAGTAATATTATTTCTACTTATATCAAAAGAATGATAGTCGATTTATTGGATTATCTTCTAAGAAAATCGATTGCATCTTATTTACACGACGATCGCGTCCGTAATTCGGAAGAGCGGTGGTTTTAGGAAAACCACGCGCGTGCATGACTTTCCCGTCTATATGACGTCACGGTCATGGTCTATTTTCGGCTGCGCCAATCAGATTGCGTAGACGAGTTAACCGAGGCGTTGTGATTCGTGTCGGGCAAACTGGATAAATCCAGTTCGAACAGTCATTCACGGGATGTATTCATTGGATCTTACATATTAAGAAATCGCATAGGTTCATTTAGGGACGTTACATGGGGAATGTAAATATTGCTATATAAGTGTTGACAGATTTTAGTTTGGAATTTACATTCGTATGTAACAAATTCTTAAATGTAGATTCTATGTTGTAATTTCCAAAGATCTGGGTCCAAACTAAACATCGGTGCAAGCCATCAGATATGGTGTGGTCAATCACTCTTAGATGTATACAAAGTTGATTATATTTGTAGGATCATAGTTATTCATAAGTAATCAGATTTAATGCTAAAATCTTTCAGTGCGGGAACAGCTATACTTGAAATTACTCAGCAGTCAGTAACACGATCATGGAGCCCCTGAAAAAGCCCAACGATCAGTATCTGCACTGTTTGCAAACAACAGCTTTTCAGAAGCCAATGCTTTAATTATTTTAAGTAAACATCACAATTTCCATTGTTAGTCTTAACAAAGCTTGGTGAGAAAAGAGTGAACCCTTTCCTACAAAAGCTATCTTAAAAATGATAAACAATAAAGGGTACAAGTAAATTCTTTATTTCCTACTTTATTTTCAACGTAAATACTTTATTTCCTACATTGTTTTATTTGTACATACACAAGGTGCTAAAAGAAACATATGTGGAGTAAAGGGTTTCTGCTTTTTCAAAAGAATGAGATCTTAAAGAACCGATTGTTTTTGAAAACATTGTAGGAGAGTAGGCATTACTCATTAAGAGCAAATGCTCCATGGCCTTTTCAATTGAAAGCATAAATGACAGGTTTAGTTGGCCTGCTGTAGATTTTCACATTTAACCAGATTTGTTTGTGTTGTTTAGCTTGTGTAATAATTGTAACTGAATGTATGCGCGTGACGTTCATGAAATCACTAAACAATGATGGCAACTCCCTGAAATGCCAAAAGAAGATATAAAAGACGTTACATATGAGATTTGTTTTATTTATTAATGAATTTGAATGAAAAATGATGCCAGGGATTTCATGAAATCCCTAATTTCCCAAAAGAAGAAATATAAGATATACATTTGATATCTTTTGTATTGATGTATTTGCATAAAACAATATTCCAGAGATAATGGACAGATTAATATGATATGCAAAATTATAGACTCTGATCATTTGGCATAACGAACAAGTTAATATTTTATGCAAACAGTATAGTCTCAGAACATTTGGCTTAATGGACATGTAAATAGTCTATGCAAACAGTGTAGACTCATCATTTTTGTCGTACTGGGCATGTTAATATTATACGCAAGCAGAATACACGCTGTATAAATACATCCCGGTTGCCTCCCTTTGTTGACATGTGCTGTTTTTTTCTAATCCATAGCTATTTATAGATTGAAATCCCATGTGATGTCTAAATTAAGGCACATAAATAGCTTAAGTTATTTTCTTATATTTAATTTGTTTTAGCTAAAACAAATCTTAAGTTGCTTTTGACATAACACATTAGCTTAATATGTTTTATTCTAATTTAGCTTGGTAAATAATTTAATTTTTTTATCCTAGCTATTACTTACATTTTTATTTCAGGTGAACTATAAAGTTCGCCCTAACACCGTATTTTAATATATCTTGTTTTGAACTATGAAATGGTTTCCATTAAGTATTTTTTCTCTTAATTCACGTGCGTCCATCTGTTTTTCAAAACGCCACAAACAGACGAGCTCACAAGTCAAGTCCAAATTCAAATTATTTTGTTTTTCTCAAAAACAATAAATAATACAGGGAGGTAATTTCATAAGAATTAAGAAGGCATCGTTTAAGCATTAAAATTTACATAACCCATTCAGAAATATAATCGCATGCGTATGTTTAGATTTGGCGCAAACTAAGACAATAATGCACAATGGATTCTTTTGTTGATCCCGTTGCAATTATTTGTTGCAAAAGCGAGGCAGACAATGCCACGCTTTTAGACGTGGTCCGACGTTGGGGTTTGAAAGCCTCGGTCGGACCAGGGCGCAAAGACCTTTGTGTCTGGGAACACCTTAGTGTTCGAGTTCTTGTTGCTTGGGCGAAGCATAAGCAACTGGACATTCAGGTTTTGAACAGACCAGAGGACGAGTAGCCCCGTCTTTCTTTGCCAAAAAGGCTTCCGGCAGTAGCTGGGACCCCCACAAAGAAACTATTAAATCTGCAGTATGTTACATTAAGCGTTGGCATTATGATATATCTTTTATCATAATGCATTATCAAAAGAATAATTAAAACATCCTGTTAGTAACATCAATCGGACACAAAGGCAGTGCACCTGTTCTATTGATTATATATACATGATGCACATCAGGAATTGTTCACACAAATTCAATTTATGTATCCGTATAAGATGCTTTTCTCGTGGATAAGTCTGAAAACGCAATATGCAGCAACGGGATGATGCTAAAAAGTTGAGACGACCTAAATCTAATGACTATTGAACTTGCCGTGAGCATATGCTCCAATTTCCCCACAACGTTTTTTAAATTAATTCAAAATTGATGTGTCCCTTTGTCTATTCATCAGTTAATTTACCTGTGATTAACTTAAAATGATAGGTTCATAAATATTATACAATTTTAAAAACAAATTTGTTTTCTACCAAAATTAACCTTTTCACAAATATAAAATATTATAACGCCCCTGCACCAGTCACAATTGGAAACAAAATTAATCGAAAAGCATCATTAATTTTCTTTGTCATTATGAAATGCTTAATTTCCTACAATGTTTTAAAAAAAAGTGGTTCAATCTCACCCTCTTGTTTGACAGTGTATCTCATTCAGTAATGCTTTTCTTCAAGATAAGTTAACCCTTTTGTTAAGTAATGAGTAAAAACCTCAAACAATGAAAGTGATGTCTGCTTAAAATAGCGAGGTCTAAATATTTTTGAAAATGCCGAAAACAAATTAAAATTTCAGCTTAAACTTTTTTTCACTCTATATTTCAAAATATATTAATCATATTCGACACTTCTGAAAATTGAATCCGACGAGAATTTGGGAAGTCGTAAGAGCTATTTTACAAAACTGTGTAGACCTATATAAGATAATTCCTATAAGACCTTCTGGTGAGGATATGCATTGTTTCTTTTCAAGAACATGTAGGTCATTTTATCGTTATTTTGTCTTGTATTAGAAGATGCAAATATATTCGATTTTAAAACTTGAATCGGCTAATTAATTTCGACAAACTAAGATGTGACTCGAAAATATAAATGCAATAGTTTTTCTTCAAAAAGTCCAAACGCTTTTCTCGTTTAGTGTTCATGTCAGACTTAACATTTGAATACGCATTGTAATTTTATTGATAACATGCAATGAAGTAGACTGTATGTCTTTGAAAACAATGGTGTTTTCAAATATGTTTGCATTAATAACAAGTCTCACTTAACCTGCTTAGTAAAAGCATTTCCTCTTCATAAGTGTATTTAAGCGCCTCGATATCTAAAGGCTTTTGTAAAGATTGCATACAAAATGTATTTGCTCTTATCGAGCAAGCCCTGACAAGCGGCGTGTATGTTCAATTAAAACCTGTTTCATAAAATTACAGTGAATAAACATTCATTTCTAAATTTATTATCACATAAATGTAACACTTTAACACTGTAAACACCATTGTGAGGACTGGATCATCTGCTTATGAAATATGTCAATGTTCCTAATATTGAAACAGCAATTAAGAGTTGACAGGATGACAAGTTATAGAGTTTCGTGGACTACAATTGCATGACGTGTTCTCAAAACAAACAGTCCAATTGCAGAACATGTCAAAGCTAAAACAAAAATGACTGCTAGGCAATGTAACCCGAACCATAATTTTCTAGGAAAAACAGTTATGTATTTGATAAATTAAACATGAGTTATATCTTCACGTGTTAATTCTCCACCAATACAAGAAGGGAACATGTAGATTTGCACTGTTGCGCCTGTCCGTACGTCTGAATACAATATACTTATTTCATTTAGCCCATAACTTTTCAGTCTACTATTCACTTTAATCTAAGACCTTTATATCTACTTTTAAAGACAACATATCCCTTAAATTCAAAATGTTCGAACGTTCCTCCCGAAAAAATTGTGTCGTTCATAAATAGGAAAGCGTCTGAAATACAGATAAATCGATGTTGAATCTTCGTCATAAAGAACCCATGCATGCGTTGCGTATGTAAATGACAAATGATTTGATATTTGTATAAATCACTTCGCTTCGATTTGAGGGAAAATACCATATTCATTTCGTTAAGTCAAGCTCTTTTTTACTCTATATAAAATATAAATAATTGAAAGCTCATGCCTTTGCCAATTTTAAACGGTCATATAGTATAGCTCATCCCTTTGTCCAAGAAAAAATACGTGTTTAACCAACTACTAACGTAGTGACTTTTTGCTGTATAGAAAAGTATGTCAAGCATGTCTAAACTCGTTTAAAAATCGTTTATGTAACCGATACTTGAGACAAAAGTGATATTGTCAACAAGCACATACGCAAATTAGACGCCGTGTAATTCTGTGTATGATCCGGATCCAAGATGTTTGACCATAAGGCAACAGTCTCACCAAACTAATGAGTTTATAAGAAATAATACGAGGTCGAAATATCAAGCGGACGATAAACTCAGCTGATTTGTCGGCACGATACGGGTTAAAATAGGTACCCTCTCGCGTGTGCTGCATACGACAGTCTGTTTTGAACCCAAGCTCCTCCTAACGTTGCGTGTGTTTAAGTTAAGGCAAACCCTATACAATTACGTGTCTGTTTAGGCATTAAATAAATTGTTACGACAACACGCGTAATTAATGTTTACTGGAGGGAGGGGTTGTTCACACATCGCGGCTGTCAAAGTTAACACAACTCAGCCGCTACTGGCGGCCGGTAATTATAAACTGTCAAGTTGCCGTTTGACAACTGCTCACAATTGGCCGACGCGCGTAAGTGGGCGGAGCAATACTCGCAATCACAATTATCACTATCAGCATTAAACTGGTTTCACAAAATTCTGCCGAGTAAGAGCCATTTTGCAGTTATTACGGCGAAAATTCTCACAGTCACCAGAGCGGAGTTGGGCTAAAAGCGACTTTAAAACTCCTTACAACAACAACAACAACAACAACAACAGTCACCAGTATTACGTATCAAACAACACGGACTAAACACGTTATTTCATATATTGTTGGATATTTCTACTTGAAACTTATCACCATGAAGGCTGTTACACAAGGAGTTATTCGATCGACAGAAATCGGAATTAAGAGTGACATGTAGAAGCTCGGCAAGCCGAAGTTTGATGAAGGGGAGATGGCGGCGTGTTTCTTGAAGCTGAGAGAGTTGGTACCATCGGTGCCACACGGAAAGAAACTGTCCAAGACCCAGCTGCTGCAGCACGTCATAGACTACATCTACAACCTGGAGCTGTCACTCGACGTCCCGCCAGTCTTGTTCAGCCCAGTCAGCCGAGAACCTCTCGCAGAGAAGGCCGAACCCAACTATCTGATTGAGGTAAATAAATTATGTTTTCTAGATGTTCTCATTAATTATAAATATTTGCTATGCATGGCACTATGTAAGCTAGCGTAAAGCAAAGGTCAAAAAAAGTCTACAATAGTAATTTCAATATGGTTTTATGAATTAACATAATGTGAATGTTAGTCGATAGGTAACATTTTAGCATGTTATTTCACGATACATTAACATTTTTTATAAATCTTAATGTAACCCATGTATTCAGTTTCCAAAAGCAAAATTATCGATTTTTGACATAGTGATAGTGAATTTTATAATAAGGGATTTTACAACGCTACATTTATTAATCGATCTTATATTGAAATGATTTCCCAAATAGGAAGAAATGACATCGTACTTATGAAACATTTTCTGTATTTTCCAGAGTGACGAGCCAATGGACGACTCTGACCTCGAGGGTGAACGACCAGCATCCAAGTCAACCAGGACCAGACCAGGAGTTGGGTTTTTAATATGGTGAGTTAACTACCCTATTTGTAAAACAGTTAATGTTGAGTTCACGCGAAATGTCATCTGATCTTAGTCTTCAGTGTTTACAACAAATATTACATCGATAGTTGTTGCATCAGGATTATAATACACCAGGTTGACTGTTTACAGAATAATTGTTGCCATTCCATCCTGGCGTCGCACTGTCTGAGTTAAACTGGTGTGGTGCCCGTTTTATCAATAAATCGGGTCTTACGTACGATCAGGGCGTTAGACCGACACTTACGATTGTGTGTAAGACCGTTTTATCAACACAGGCGTAAGTCTCCGGTCGCAGCTGCGACCATCTCGAAACATAAGACCGGCGTACGACCCTAAATACAGTGAATCAGTCTAAAATGCGCCATTTCCGGTTGCGTAACGTCACGTTGTCAATGTACACAAATGGCTGGTGAAAGCAATGGTCGCTATTTCGCGTGTTTTGTAAAGTAATGCTCAAGTTATGGTTTCGTTACCGTAACGCAAACGTACGGAAACACTTGTCAATCCGAAAAATGGGCCGCGACACGCAATGGAAATTAAAATATGTGGGACATTTCAAGTATTTTGTTTAACCTACACTACAATGATATGTCGGGCGATTTAATGATAACTAGAGGACACTTGTTACAATACGACTCATAAGAATGTTTTAACAGGCTAGTCAAACATTTAGTCCAACTAATTAATCTGGTACAAAATTTGAGCTACTTTCGGTTTAGGTAAATGTATACGGGATAGATAGGATATCGATACAAAAAGTATAGCGTTGATATCCTAGACTAAAATCATTGTAGGAAATGGTTCATTTTGTATGTCAATCCATTTAAATGAGTATTTTCCTTTCTTAAAGATAATCTGCCTTTTCATCATATACTTTCATTGTGAATGAGTATAAATTTTATGAAATGGTTATAAGCCTTTCCTCCACAGGAGAGCCTTTGAGAACAACAAATTCATTTCAGTAAATAGAGCATTTGCTCATAGCAAGCAAATGCATAATTTCCTTAAATGAATTCAGAGCCACTGATATTTGATATGTTCATTTCTTCTAGATAAAACTTCAAATTTATCACAAACTTTTATTGTGAATAAGTCTAAAAGTAGCATATGAAGCAGTTAACCTTTTGTCTCCACGTAAGCGCCTTTTACATGTTACGAACAGTAAAACTAATGAAATGGAGCAATTGCTCGTAAGGTGCAAATGCCCTTTTCCTCGCAAAGTTTTCAACTTCATCTTACAACTTAAATTTACATTCCCCCTCTATTTATTAAGGTTTGGGAGAGGCAGAAAACCTCCATAATGCTGGTGCATTTATTGTTTAATGCACATTATAATTTAGACAAATCCACCAGGAAATTATCTGATGAAAAATATGAATATATTTGCAAAAAATGCCATTTTTGAATTGTATCGAACTAATTGTAGGAAATGGAGCATTTGCTTGATACGAGCAAATGCTCCATTGGCTACAAAGATTTAATAATCATTGATTTAAAAGACGGTTATATGCGAGTCTGTGGAGAAAAGCGTTAACTTATATCATGTTCCAATATTCAAAGAATATTTAATAAAATAAAATGAAAAAAATATATGGCAGAGGCATTATTCATAAAAAATTAAGACCGACATACTGATTCCAGCATACTCCTTCTTTCACTTTATGAAGGTGTACACTAGCAATTATTCAGACCAGTGGCTAATTGTAAAGACCTTGATCAGGGTATGAAGTGACAATACTTGAGCACAAACTCCATGTACACATGTGAAATGGTACAGACTATTCTAACCCTTGCAGTGCTGGAAACGAGTTTATATACATTTTCAAACAGTGAAGACCCAGATCAGAGGGCTCCTAAGAGGAGCCCTCTGATCAGGGGCTACACTGCTTGTCATATTTTCATATTTTTGGAAGAAAACCCCTTATATGTAAAAATGAATTGGTCAAAATTCTAAATTGGAACAGTCCATTTTTTAATTCAGCATTATAAGGGTTAAAATGAGAGTAACTATAGGGTTTCCAACCTAAAGACATGACAAATATTAGAACCAGATCAGCTGACACTTTTCTGATGAGGCATCTGATCTGTATCTACAATGTTAGCAATGTACTAAGGTAGGAAATCATATGTCAATGCCCATATACAATTAATTCAAACAGATATGTACTGGCTCCTCAAACAGCCTATTTTTTACATAAATGGCACACTAAAATAAATGGGTTTCAGTTTCAAAAGGATACAATGACAAACAACTTGCATCTTAAATAGTTCATGTTTTAATCAATTTATGAAGACACATTATTATGAAATAACAAGATAACTGTCTGTCTCATGAACCCTCTGGACGGTCATCAGGCAGTGAGTGGGTCAAGCACAGCAAGCTTTACACTGTTACATCAGCCGGCAGTTTTCTTCAGGGTAACTGAAAAATAAAACATTTTACATCAATTACACATTCAAGGTTAAGTTTCCCCAATCTCCTTCTGCAGAACCACTTTGCATTATAACTATGAACATCTGCATAGGTTAAAGATGGACATGTATAATTGGGGACAAATACCCTTTCTCCATAGCTACACATTTGAATACCTCTGTAGCAAAGTAATCTTGCAAACAGTGTGGGAAATGGAGCATTTGCTTGTTAAGTGCAAATGTTTAATTTCCCAGATTGTCAGAACCATTCAAAATAGGGGGTATCTGTTCTCCTAAACATTCTTTATAATACATAGATTATATTTTCATTGATAATAAATCTAACACTAGCATTATGAAGTTAAGAAATCAGCAAGAAAGGAATTCTACTAACAGTGTGAAACAGCTTACAGTAATCATTAAGTACTACAAAGAGTAAACTTCTGACAAGATGTAGCATTTCACTATATGGATTGTCTCTTAATAAGTTATGTCTATACGGCTAACAAGTTATCCTTATCTTAGTCCTTACAAGTCAAACATTCAAATCAAAGAATGTGACTTGTGAGTTGATATAAATAATAGGTATTTTATGTATTTAAAATATCAACAATGGGATGAATTTCATTCATTTGATATAAATAATTGGTGTTTTATGTATTTAAAATATAAACTTTGGGAATAATGATTCATTAACCCTCATTAAACCTTTAATCCTACTCATTTCAAGGCCTTAATTATGAAAATTAGTATGTGCAGATGACAAGACTATGCATACAAAACAAAGACATTATGCATACTGCTTATTATGATGATACAGAAACATGACCATTAGAAACATCATTACAACTGGGCCAGTCTTAAACAACTTTGATTTTCAGTCTGAGTTTTTCTCAAGTATAATGTTGGGCAAATCTAAACTTCAGCTCAATTTTGACCAATCAGATGCTTGATTTCAGATTCAATGTCATTGTTTTATAAAGCATGTTTGGAAATACACTTGTAATGATATTAATTGAAACATGACTGCTATAATAATACATTATATTCTGGTAGTCCTATTGTCAAATATCCATATGTGAGACTATGTATGATCCATTGGCTTATGTGGATCTAGGTTATTTTCTTATTTTCAGTTACATTCAGACATATTTAAAAATATTTTATTCAGTTATCATTCCACCAACACTGTTTGTAAAAGGATTCTCCTACAATTGTTTCAAAATGATATGTCTAAGGCCTAAATATGTCTAAGGCCTAAATAGAACATTTGTTTCTAGTCAACCTTCAGACCCTGCTATTTTACCCCCTTTCCAAAAGTTTGTATGGCCCTGAGAAACAAAACTAAAGAACAAGTTCAATAATTCAGGTAGTTTGATATTTTCTGTGATCAGAGACAAATTTTGTTGAACTATGTCTGAAATAAAACATGAAAAAAAGTAAAAGCTGATTTCTGGAAAAATACCTATAAAATTTAAAGTGTAAAAATAAAATTTTAAAACAAAAAATACTTCTGACCCATTTTTATTTAATCTGTGAGCAGACCAGATACAAATAAAAATTAATTATGCCTAATGAGTATATAGTTAATAAGCAAAACACACACCAAAACTAATAGTACAGATGCTGGTTTGCAAATTTCAAACTCATTTAAATTTTAATAAACAGAAAGTTTGTATTTTAAATTCCAATTCTAGTCTATTTAATGTTCTTTACTCATGTAATTTACTGCATTTGGCAATTTAGATCAGTGTAAAAGGAAATTATCACTTCAGTGCTTGGTTTGCTATCATTGTAAGGGATAAAAAAAACTAGAGCTTGTTTTCGAAAAAAACGCATGTCTCCCCAATGTTGACATTTGACCTCTAAGTGTGACCTTGACCTTTGAGGTACAGACCTGGGTCTTGCGCA